>SJYC01095454.1:0-21357 GCA_006408675.1 Madoqua kirkii
TGTCCATGGGGTTACAGAGAGTCAGATACAACTGAGAGACTGAACTGAATTATTTGCCTTGTAATTTGCTTTTTAAATTTTGTTTTAAATTTTCTTTATCTGTACCATTCACAGCGTCTACCTACATTTTCCCCATATCTTGATAGACTTTTAATTCAATAAGGTTCAACTTTGTGTGTGTTGTTATTCAATTTTATTTTGCTTCACTGAGTGAGCCAATTTCCCCCACATAATTTACGAACAAATCATCCTTGCTGTGTTGAGTTAAATCATTTATTTACTCCCCAGGTAAGCATTTGTTTATCCCTGAGAACTCTCTTTTGATCCGTTGGTCCATTTGTCTGTTCTTGTGCAAATGCGTGACTGTTATTACTATTACCTTGTAGTTTTCTCTTTGTATTTGTTAAGTCTCCTCTCATCTTATTCTTTTATATTTATCAGACATATATAGTAGTCTTTGTTTCCTTTGTAAAATTTAAGTATATTCGTCACAACATCTAGCTGAAAATAGAAATATTTCAGTTCAGTTGCTCAGTCGTGTCCGACTCTTTGCGGCCCCATGAATCGCAGCACGCCAAGCCTCTCTGTTCATCACCATCTCTCGGAGTTCACTCAGACTCACGTCCATCGAGTCCATGATGCCATTCAGCCATCTCATCCTCAGTCATCTCCTTCTCCTCCTGCCCACAATCCTTCCCAGCATCAGAGTCTTTTCCAGTGAGTCAACTCTTCACATGAGGTGGCCAAAGTACTGGAGCTTCAGCTTCAACATCATTCCTTCCAAAGAAATCCCAGGGTTGATCTCCTTCAGAATGGACTGGTTGGATCTCCTTGCAGTCCAACTCTTCACATGAGGTGGCCAAAGTACTGGAGCTTCAGCTTCAACATCATTCCTTCCAAAGAAATCCCAGGGTTGATCTCCTTCAGAATGGACTGGTTGGATCTCCTTGCAGTCCAAGGGACTGTCAAGAGCCTTCTCCAACACCACAGTTCAAAAGCATCAATTCTTTGGCGCTCAGCCTTCTTCACAGTCCAACTCTCACAGCCATACATGACCACAGGAAATACCATAGCCATGACTAGATGGACCTTAGTTGGCAAATTAATGTCTCTGCTTTTGAATATGCTATCTAGGTTGGTCATAACTTTTCTTCCAAGGAGTAAGCGTCTTTTAATTTCATGGCTGCAGTCACCATCAATAGGATAGCATTAAATTTATCCATTAATTTGGAGGAATTGATATTTTTATAAAGTTAAATTTAGTACTATTCCAGAAAATAAAATTCCTCTCTATTTATCCATATCATGATTATATCCTTGTTTTAAATTCTTTGAAATAATAATTAAATGCTACTTTTAATCTAATTTCTAAATACTTGTATTCAAAGCTATGTTTTTTAATCAGCGTTCTTTTTTATTTTTTCTTATGATTGTGTTTCACACATTTTGACACATTCTCTTTTTATTATCATTTAATTGGAAATAGCATGGTACCTCATGCCTGAATAAAGCTTTCTTCTGTAAGCAGATCGCAGCCTTTCTGCACTTAGGAAAACGAGACAGCACTTCAGTACTATACTTGGGGTCATTTTAAAAAGTGAAATCGCCAATAAAAGGCACAACAGGGACAGTTGTTTACAATGTGGAAGCTAGAACAAGAAGGCAGGACATTGCCTTTCAGGGCCTCAGCCCATCAGTAAACACTCACTTTTCACCAGTTAACACATGACCACAAATAACTGTGAGCGTGCTGCAACTATTGGTTTGGAGGATTACAAATAAATTTTAGCAAGTAGGGAAATTTGTAGACATGGAATCCATAAACAAATAGCGAGGGGCGACTGTTTATACAAATTGTCCATAGAAATACATTTCTCTCTCTTGCTCTCTGCCTTCCCACACCCTCTGAAATTATGATTCTCTTTCACATCTGTAATTTCCCCAAGTTATTTTGGGGGATGAGTGTTGAGGGTTGGGCAGCAGAAATCAACAGACCATGTAGTTCATCAATTAAGTCAGTAAAAAGCCGTCAAGGCAGATGACCCTGTTGAGCTGTGGAGGTCTCTCGGTTAAGGACTCAACAGCAGTGACTTGAGGTAGGCAGGCATAAGACAGAGAAGTTAAGGTCGTCTGGGAATGAACCAGGGGACCACTGACCAGAGTCATCAGATTGGCAGTCAAGAAGAGAGGGTGGTCATGACAGGGAGGAAAGGGAAGGGGAGAAGCCAGATGCCTCAGTACAGTCTGTGAACAGAAATCAGAATCACATAGGAGGAATCTCAAACTACTCTATGCTCTCAAACGTCAACTGGGATTGCTCTGGGAGTGTGCATAGAGGAGGGCTGCATTTGATCAGTGCTTACTTCCAGGCCTCGGAAATAACTGTGCCTGTGGCTTTCCTTACCGCTGAACTTCTTCAGTGACTCACAGTGGGTGGTGAACTGTTTTTACCTAGTGAACTGTTTTTACCTAGTGTCAATGACAATGCTTCTTCCTCTAACCCAGTCTAATTCAGTCCGAATTCTACCAAGGTCACATGGCCTGAATTAGTAAGTTCTCCTAAGAGGGCTTACCTGGAGGAGGGCATGGCAACCCACTCCAGGATTCTTGCCTGAAGAATCCTCATGGACAGAGGAGCTTGGCGAACTACAGCCTATGGGGTTGCAAAGAGCTGGACATCACTGAGTGACTAAGCACAGAGCAAGAGGGCTAAGACCTATGCTAGAGAATCCTAGTACCCGACCTGGGATCAGATAATCTCTCCATAATGTCTCTGTGTTAAATTGCTTCACTCATGTCTGACTCTTTGTGACCCTATGGACTGTAGCCTGCAGGTTGGGAAGACCCCTGGGTTGGGAAGATCTGCCGGAGAAGTAATAGTCTACCCACTCCAGTATCCTTGGGTTTCCCTGGTGGCTCAGTTGGTTAAGAACCCATCAACAATGTGGGAGACCTGGGTTCGAACCCTGGGTTGGGAAGATCCCCTGGAGAATGGAAAGGCTACCCAATTCATGGTGTTGCCAAGAGTTGGACAGGACTGAGTGACTTTCACTTTCATAATGTACCTCTTGTTGACCAAAATGCTTTTAGTCCACTATATTATCCATATACTTTCTCTTTCATTGAAAGCAGATACAAACATCTGCTTGCAATGCCATTTTTCCGACCATTTTTTCCCTCAAGGAGCTATTGGTAATTTTAATTATTTGGATAACTAACATCGAGCATAAATTTGCATAAATTATTACAACAGCCACCCATGGATAATCCAATATTTTTCTTTAGTTAGCTATTTTTTCTCTTAGAAACACAGCCTTCATTGAGCATAATTGAAATGTGTGTGAAATAAGAATTTCTAACTGTTTTTAGCAGTCTGCTTTATTAGATTTGTCTACCCAAAATATTTCCAACCAAAATACTACTGTGTTGAAGAAACTTTTGTTTTGACAATGAAAAAGATTTTGGGAAATTAATATAAGGGTCTTCAAAATCATTGAAGTAATTGCTATTGGGTATCCGGGTTCAATTCCAGATAGTTTCAATTTTAGTTGTTTCTGCCACACTGAAAATCCATTTCCATCTTACCACACTTGTACAGTTTAGTGAAACTTAAATGCTTTGAGGGTGGACTCTATCCATGGTTATCTTTTCAAATGCATCTTTAATTGCCACGTGAAAGGACATTGTGATCTGAATATTGCCTTTAAAGCTAGGCAAATGTCACAACCACAAATTTAGGTGGCAATGGAATGACTTGAGTTACCAAACAAGGATGAAAGACCACTGAAGACAGAGCAGTTTTTCTCTGAAGTATTTTGGATGGAATTGCTTGAATGAAGGATCTTTTTTGCTTGAGCAACAGATACACAATGTCTCGCATACCTGTCTGTTGTTTTCTCTAGTATTTCTTGCTCCATTTCAAAGCCATTTTTAAGGACTATGTGAAAAGAGGTTAACTTTAACTTTTATGGTGGAAAAAACACTTTTTATCTCTGCATCAAATTGAGCTTTTGTATTTATTTTTCAGTGCAAGAAATCATGATAATTTGTATTCTGAATTCATGGAATTGGATTTAGAAAACAATTTAGTTTTGGAACTTCTAGCAGTAGAATCAACTGGGAGGACCCAATTTTATCCAATTTGTAGCTTGATTTCATCCAGCAAGATATAGTTAAGCATAAAGACCTAAAAGTGGTAGGTGTTGTTTGAAATAGCATCACACTTAGGATGCAATGAGGCGTAAAGTAATGCTGAATGCTCTACATTCCCTAACAGGACATTATTCCAGCATGACACACAATCCAAAGCCTTTGCAATTACAGCTGTGACCTCAAATTAGATTTTAAAACATGTATATGTGTATATGCATTTACAATTTTTCCCTTCATTTTATCCAATAGTTTAGAAATGCAAATGCTGGTGGCTTCTGAAAATAACTCTGTTCAGCCAGAATACCATCCTTCCCCTCAACTGACTTTTCTTTGGACAAAGTCTGGTCTCTTCAGGGATGGGCAGGACAAAAACTCGCCTTTTTTTAGAGAAGGAAGTTATGGGCTGAGGAGCCCCTGCTTCTGTTACAGTGAAGTTTTCCTATTTACCTGAGAAGAGTAAATTGCTCCCCCATTGAGTTGTAGGAGGTTTTTTTTTTTTCCCCCATTATAAATTAAAAGCAAGTCTAAAATAAGGTTTTTAAAGGCACAGTGACAGAACCAGCTGGGCTGATAAAAAAAAAAAAAAAAGTAAAAGTCCCCCTTCCTCTCCTGTGTCAAGATTAAGTCACAGGGGGCTCTGCATTGCCTCCAGGCTGCAATTCTGAGCGACAAGAGCTCAGAGTGGCATCTTAACATTTTCTCTGGGCTTGGGGAAGCAGTTCCTTCCCCTCAGAAAGCGCTGCACATCACTGGGGGCCTCAGGAGGGAGAGAATCTCCCCACCTCCATTTGCTGCATCCGCACAGCACCAGGCCACAAAAGACTTGGATTGACATGCATATTGTCTAAATATGCCCGATGTGCGAGCATTTCATCTGTGCCTTATGTCCCACAGCTTCCTGCCTCCCTTAGAAGATTATATAATCACTTATCTTTTCTATTTTTAAAGCAGATTAATTTGATTTAGTGGAAGGGAGACAAGGGAGAAAAGAAAGGGATAATGGGAGAAAGCCAATATTATTTCTTTCAAAGCAGTTTGGTTCAGAGTCATTTTAATAGGTCTGGAAAATTAGAATTGGAAAAAGAAAATCAATTGTGATGCTATATTCTAGTTTGGAAGGGAACATAAATCCACACTGGCACCGACTTCCTAGGGCTAGATAATTAGGACTGCTTTGTTCTCACGTGGGAGAGACAGGGGACTCATTGGTTTCTTACATCTATTATTATTATTAACAAACTTGTGAATAGCAGAAATTCTCTTAGGAATACGAGATAAGGGGAGGACACGTCCGTCATGGGAAATAAGGGTGCACAGCATTTCTTTCTGCTGTCCTTACAGAAGAGGCCTCTGTCCTCATCCTGAGCATCTCATGGGCCTTTCCCATCCCTCTCTCACTTGTTGAACATCAGGTTAACTTCCTCAATCTCACTTTTTTCTCCCCCTCCCATCTCTTTTATCCATGAATTACCCTCAAAAATTACTCTGAAATTGTATAATAAATGCAATCTATGTCTTGGAGTTTTATGCAATCTAAGGCTTTAGAAACTTTTTAATTTTAAGAAGACTCTATCCCTTTTTACCTATTTCGCTTTACAGTTTCAGAACAAAAACGAAGTTCATGTGGCTGAGGATACAGATAACATATTCATGGAGGGTGAAGAAATTTTAACCAGTCATGGTGAGAGTTATATTCTAGGAGGAAAAGATGAAGGGAAATAAAGACCGAGGAAACTATACATTATTACATTCTGTGAGGTTGGTTGAGGTGTTTTGAAACAAAAATGTGAGAAAGAGTGTTGGGATAATAAGAATAAATGAAGAAGTACTAGAATTGCCCTCTTGGAATGGATAAAAAGGAAAATGATAAGAATACCTGTATAATTTCTTAGAAGATATACCTGTCAAGAAGGCAAATACTTGGTTATGAGAATCAAAGAGGAGAAGAGAGACTGCATAAAATACTGTGGGAAGTTGAAGATAAACTCAGACAGTGTCAAAGACAAATTACACTGTAGAGAGTGAAATAGAGAAGGAACACTTTACTTAAGACTGTGGCAATAGGGGAGAGAGACTGGGCTCAAGTAAAAGGTGGGAGAGTTTTTCAGTCCTGAAGTGAGCTGGTGAAAAAAGAACTGGGGGAAGCTAGGGGGAATTTGGTAAAAGTGATTAGACCATTTGTATTTGCTAATTGTTGCCCATGAAAGTAGGCTCCTATCCTCTCAAAGATAATATAACAATACTGTGTAAATGTAATAGCTAATTATTGTTTTTATTATTATTTCTATTAATTATTTAGGAGGAGAAAATTAAGGCTAGTAAGGTATATGGTCTAAATAATCAAAATGTATCATTTGTAAATGATCTTTTAAGAGCAAAGTAGAAATTAAATGTCAATAAAAACTTTATTAAGATGATTTAAGGGCTTCCCTAGTGCCTCGGGGGTAAAGAATTCACCTGCCAATGACAGAGATTCGGGTTTGATCCCTGATCCAAGAAGATCCAAATGCTGGGGAGCAACTAAGCTTGTGCTCTAGAGCCCTGGAGCCATAACTACTAAGTCTGTGTGCTGCCACTACTGAAGCCCATGCACCCCAGAACCTGTGCTGTGTAACAAGAGAAGCACCCTCTAGATGAGAGTCCCTCCCACAGCTGGAGAGTATCCCTTGCTCTCTGCACCTAGAGAAAAGTCCACACAGCAACAAAGACACAACACAGCCAGAGACAAATAACATTTTTTTATTAGAAAAGGTAATTTAAGCCATTAGGAGATATTTCATATAACCAAACAATGTTCTGGGACCAATGTTTGCATTACATCTTCAAATTTTCAACTAGTGAATATCTATTGTGTGTGAGTCTGAGTGTTACTTGCTTAGTTATGTCCAACTCTTTGCGAACCCATGGACTGTAGCCCCCTAGGCCCCCCTGTCCATAGAATTCCCCGGGCAAAAAAAACTGGGGTGGGCTGCCAGTCCTTTCTCCAGGGGATCTTGCCGACCCAGGGACTGAATCTGAGTCTCCTGTACTGCAGGCAAATTCTTTACAAGACCAATGTTTGCATTACATCTTCAAATGTTCAACTAGTGAATATCTATCGTGTGTGAGTCTGAGTGTTACTTGCTTAGTTATGTCCAACTCTTCTCGAACCCATGGACTGTAGCCCCCTAGGCACCCCTGTCCATAGAACTCCCCAGGCAAGAAAACTGGGGTGGGCTGCCATTCCCTTCTCCAGGGGATCTTGCCGACCCAGGGACTGAACCTGAGTCTCCTGTATTGCAGACAAATTCTTTACCATCTGAACCATCAAGGAAGCCCCTGTTGTGTATGTGAAAGTGAAAATGTTAGTGGTCAGTGGTGTCCAGCTCTTTGCGATCCCATGGACTGTAGCCCACTAGGGCGCCTCTCTGTCCATGACATTCTCCAGGCAAGGGTACTGGAGACTTTTGCCATTCTCTTCTACAGGAGATCTTCCCCACCCAAGGATCGAACCCGGGTGTATTGCATTGTAGGCAGATTCTTTACTGTCTGAGCCACCAGGGAAACCCCATAGTGTGTATATCCAGATACAAAAATATAAAAATCAAGGTTTATTTTCTGTTTTCAAGGAGTTTAGAGGGAAATAGAGGACAGTTACAATCCAACATTTCAAAGTCAATGATAGAAATATTCACACAGTATTTTATTCTATTCAGTTCAGTTCAGTTCAGTTTAGTCACTCAGTCGTGTCTGATTCTTTGCAGCCCCATGAATTGCAGCACACCAAGCCTCCCTGTCAATCACCAACTCCCGGAGTTGACTCAGATTCATGTCCATTGAGTCGGTGATGTCATCCAGCCATCTCATCCTCTGTCGTCCCCTTCTCCTCCTGCCCCCAATCCTTCCCAGCATTAGGGTCTTTTCCAATGAGTCAGCTCTTCACATGAGGTTCTATTAGTTGATGGGAAGTAAATTTGCCTGGAATTTTTCTGGGTCATGGGCTCTGCTTGGTAGTAGATTTATATAATGAGAAGATCATAGAACTCTTGAATAATCTGTAGGAGCTTGAAGGCTGGATTCAGTCTTGGATCTCATGCATGCAATCTGAAATGCTGTTTCTTGTACCAACATTTGGTTAATGAGCTATCTTCATCCCTACAAAGAACATGGTCACATTTTACTAGGGGAACTATTAGGAAGACAGAAATAATAAGCCCTTTATTTCAGCGCAGTATTCCTCAATATCCAATGAAATGCAGAAAACAAGAGATTTTTTATTACTACATTGGAAGCAGACCTACAGGCACCCGGAGCACAAATCCTCTGAACATAAAAATGGTGGAAAGTCTTAGGGAATGAGGGAGTAGAAAAGGGAGTCAGAAGTGGACACTCCCAGTCTCAGTGGTGACATTAATAAATATTCCCTCTGACCGAGCCAGTATTTCCTTTGATTAAGCCAATAGCGCTGAAAACATTTCCTGGAAAAGAGCCGTGACTTTTTCTTCTGGTTTCATGGTAATAAGGACAAGAGAATCCACTGACTGTTCATTGTTTGCTGTATTTCTGAATGAATGCAAGGGCATTCATCCTTTCAGTTACATGTGGGACAGGCTCTTCTTCCCTCATGAGCTGCAGAAGGAAGAATGATGTTCACTAAAGAAACACATGCCTGTGGCTAGTCATCTGACACCACTCAATAATCAAAGAACATACAGACCCCCCTGCCTCCAGTGTTCCTGAGGCTTTGCAACTAGACACTGAAGAAAAAGCTCACAGATAATCCAAAAGAGGCAAAGAAGAGGCTCTATCAATCAAAGATTGTGCACAGGAGATCCTGTATCCCTGACTACAGACTGCATCTAAGCAAGCTTGGAGCCACCCAACACTTAGCCCAAGCTATCTAATCAGCAATGGCCTTGCTAACTCACTTATTCCTACCAACACCACCATCAGTCCCGATTACTTCTGTCACATTGACTGATGGGCAATCTATCACTAACACTAATATGGCCAAGGGGCGGATTAGCTGTACTTGATTATCTGCAAAGGGAAATCATCTTCCTTTTGTAGTCTTTCAAGCTAAATCTTCTTGCACCAAGGAACTTGGCTTTGAGTCTCTATTCTCTTATAAAAATATATTTTTTCTCAGATCAGAGAACTCCTCAGATTAAATGTCAAAATGCTTGCATTTACCTACCCTTTGTATGATTTTGGCTTCATGCAACTATCAAAAGCATCCAAAAGGAAAAAAAGAAAAAAGAAAAAAAATACAACGTGGAGAATGGAAAGGCAGGAAAACCTAAGAGAAAGGATCTCTTTTCCTGAAATCTGCAAGTCTCTAAAGTCTATGCTTTAGCTTAACTCTTGGCTAACAAATACTCTCTCTACATCCAAACTAGCACTGCCAGATCATTAATTGTAAAATACTGAAGCAACCTTCAGCCATAAAGGAGGCTCTAAAGAATATCTTTGAAGAGAATGTAAGGGGGAGGGTCTGCCTTACTCTTGCCAAAATATTCAACTCTTGCATTTTCCTTATATCAGAAGCCAAACCTACAAGCTTTCTCTAAGGCACCAACATTTGATGCAGTGTGAAAGGATACTTGTGGATGGAAAATTCCAATTTCAAGGACCTAGGTAACATTACTTTAGTTTCATAAACCCGTAAGTCTGGATGCTTCACACAGCAGAAATAAAGTTATCTTCCCTGACTTGCCCTTCTTTCTTTAGTATATCTTAGTGTACATGGGAAGGGCTAAACATCTCTCTCTCTCTCTCACTCTCTCTCTCTCTGCAGGGTTAATGAGGTCTCTGGAATGCAGAAGACATAAGTGCCAGACATAGTCAAGGAAGGCTGGAGAGCACTTTATTCCAGTTTTCTCCAAGGTGTCACCTTGATTATCTTTTTACTTTTCATTAAAACTGCTGCTAAACCCCTGCAATCCCTCTCAATATTTAATCAGAATGGAGGTCAGATAAACAGGCAAACTAGGAGTGGGGTTCAAAGCAAACACTCTTTCTGGGTCTGGGAAATGTTACCCCCTGGGGTGTTGGGGGATATTCAAGCTGATTAATTACATAAACTTTGAAGAAACCAGTGAGTTTTGCTCCCTTTGAATAGGTTCTAGTTATCAATAGTTGTCCTTTCCTTGAACATAGGTGCTTGCTGCTTATTCTTATCAGCGTATAGAATATTTCCCAAGAAGGTATTTCAGGTATCTTTAAATTGACATATAATAAACACCATGATACAGTTTATATTCCACATTTGGAACAAATAAAGTATAATTATTTTCTTGGGTTTCCCAGGTGGCGCTAGTGGTAAAGAATACAGCTGCCAATGCAAGAGACACAAGACATTCTGGTTCAGTCCATTGGCCAGGAAGAAAGGCACCCCACTCCAGTATTCTTGCCTGGAAAATTTCATACATAGAGGAACCTTGCCAGCTACAGTACCTAGGGTCACAAAGAGCCAGGCATGACTGAGTAACTGAGTACACAATTACTTTCATAGCTTTGTGGAAAGGTAGTATTGTGTTGATAGGCAAAGGCAAATTCTTCCTGAACTATTTGTTTGAAAAGAAAAGTGACTTTCCACAATGAGATGATCAGTTTGGATTAATTGCTAGGGTACCTTTAATACTGATTTGGCATCATTCACTAAGAGATGAATCTTCTAGTCCATATTTGTATATAGCTTATTGAAATAGTTTTAGCTTGTTCAATAATATAAGCTGTCATTTCTTTCTTCACCTCAGGTAGAATGGAGAAAAGCTTTAGGCTGCTCTCTTAACATGGAAAGTAAGTAAGTGAAAGTCACTCAGCCGTGTTCCACTCTTTGCGACCCCATGGACTATAGACTCTATGGAACTCTCTAGGCCAGAATACTGGAGTGGTTAGCCATTCGCTTCTCCAGTAGATCTCCCCAACCCAGAGATTGAACCCAGGTTCCCCACATTGCAGGCAAATTCTTGACCAGCTGAGCCACAAGGGAAGCCCAAGAATACTGGAGGAGGTAGCCTATCCCTCCTACAGTGGATCGTCCTGACCCAAGAATCGAACCGGGGTCTCCTGCACTGCAAGTGGATTCTTTACCAACTGAACTCTCAAAGATGAAAATAAAACAAGAAATTTTCCAAATGATAAGAGGTTATAAATAAGAATGTATCTCTGATAGACTAAGTAGAAATTTCATCTGGCAGAACCTACTGTACAAGCTGAAATTAAACACAGTAACCCCTGTAATATTAGCCCCATAAGTCTTCCTCTGGAGAAGTGAAGGGAGTTATCTACTTTCTAAAAGTTAGAAATTCCAATAGTTTATTTGTGTGCTTAAGTTGTAAGTAACAACCTCTAATTACTATCTCACATGAAAGGTTGAGCCACGTCCTTCTGAATTATACTATGGGTCATAACAACCTCAGCAACTCTGTCTTAAGTAACAAGCTCTGATAGGAAATGTGCACAAAATTAATTACATTAGGGAGAATAATAATGTAAGAAATATACACATTAAGTCCCCCTTAAAAATGAAAAGGTCTGAAAATCTAATAACTATTTTGGCAAGTGTCCACACACAAAAAAGAAATCAATAGTTATAGGGAGGACTAACATTGATAAGATTGTTTTCATCATTGTTGTCTTTCAACACTTTAACTTGAAGCTGAAATTAAACATAGTAACCCCTGTAATATTAGCCCCATAAGTCTTCCTCTGGAGAAGTGAAGGGAGTTATCTACTTTCTAAAAGTTAGAAATTCCAATAGTTTATTTGTGTGCTTAAGTTGTAAGTAACAACCTCTAATTACTATCTCACGTGAAAGGTTGAGCCACGTCCTTCTGAATTATACTATGGGTCATAACAACCTCAGCAACTCTGTCTTAAGTAACAAGCTCTGATAGGAAATGTGCACAAAATTAATTACATTAGGGAGAATAATAATGTAAGAAATATACACATTAAGTCCCCCTTAAAAATGAAAAGGTCTGAAAATCTAATAACTATTTTGGCAAGTGTCCACACACAAAAAAGAAATCAATAGTTATAGGGAGGACTAACATTGATAAGATTGTTTTCATCATTGTTGTCTTTCAACACTTTAACTTGTGAAGGATGCTTAAGCAAGAGCAATTGCAGGGTGGAAGAGGTCATGGTATGTTGATGACACAAATAGAATGATTTAGAACATCGTAAACCACCTAACTACTACTTTTCAAGTTAGTTGATGTAACAAATATGAGATTTGCTGGTATTGATACTCCCTGAATATCCATCTGCTTTGCAAACCATAGCAGAGCAGTTCTTTTTTCCCAGTAACTTTTCCTTATCAGATGAATAATCTGAGAAAACAAGGTTTGGAACAAAGAACATACTTATTAACAAAAGAGAAAACGAGTGACTATTTCCATTAAACATTGTTTATCTCTGCTGTGTCTTCAAAATGCTATTATAAGGGTGCTAGCAATTGTTGCTTTAACTCATGAGATGAGTGTCTATATATAAGAATGAATTATCAGCATTTGTGAAAGACCAGTTTAAAATCTGTTGTTTATTTTGGATTAAATGATTTTTTTTGTGACAAAGATGCATGTTCAGAATCATTCCAGAGCACTGACATTTTTGGTTGAAGTTTGTGAGAGACCACATAAAATACCTTTATCGTCTAGCCATTACTCAGACAATTATCTAGCTAATTGGTTAATTGGTTACAGTGAAATAAAATAACCAGTTCACTCTAAATCTAAAATACAGTCATTTTGAATTTGCCTCTGTTTTGAAAGGATTTGATGTTAATTGGTGGCTGTATTAGTGTGTTAGGGCTGTCGTAACAAAATACCACATAGAGGGTAGTTTAGACAGCGTGGTTATTCCCTCACAGTTCTGAAAGCTGGAAGTTCAAGATCCAGGCATCAGCAAGTTTGTGCTTATCTGAGGCCTCTTTTGATGCTGGAGACGCTCTCCATGTGTCTGCCTAAGGTCTTTTTCTCTGTGTGTCTACGTCCTAATCTCCTCTTCTCATAAAGATACCATTCAGACTGAGTTAGGTCCCATGCTATGGACCAAATTTTAACTTCATTACCTTTTAAAAGGCTCTGTCTCCAAATCCAGCCACATTCTGAGACATTAAATCTTTAATACAGGCATCTTGGAGACTCACAATTCAGCCCTTTGCAGCGTTTTAGGCTTAATCCCTTGTGTTAGCATAACTCTTGACTTTTTTCCAGCTGTTGGTATTATGGACTTCATTTACAGTATATCCATTAATATAAACATGTTAATAAATAATGAACACAAAACAAATAGTAGGAAGATGTAAGAGAACATTTATGTAACTTCTGGGTAAATTAGACTTGAAACATTTACCCAGTCTCTTAGAACTGCCTTGACCAACTATTTTATTACTTAGGTGCTTGTACAAACAGTTATTGTAAAATTAAGTTGACTTAAATTTATTTTATTTTATTTTGAAATCCTATTCTGCATTTTGTAATAGTACTTGTGGTGATTAAAGGGCCTCTGAAGGAACTGAAAATAAGAAAAGAGTTGAAAATGACTATTTGATACAACAAATTACTGTTTGAATTCAACTGAACTTTTTCTTCCTTTTTGAGAACAAAAATATAATTTGCATCAGTGGAAGGACATATCTAGAAAATTCAGAGCATGTATGTACCAATTCATGCTCTTATGGGAATTTCTAAAAAGTAACCAGCAACTGTCTTTGTGAAATTGTAATATGTTTATTAATAAAGTTTTGCTCATATTTAACAGTTGCCAAAGGCTTCTTCAGCTTCCCAAGCTCTCATCCATAACTGAAGTACATCACACACACACACACACACAGAAGTCGCTCACTCCTGTCCGACTCTTTGTGACCCCATGGATCGCAGCACACCAGGCTCCTCGGTCCATGGAGTCTAAGGTAAAATCTGGCATTTCCTTCATAACACATAGCCTAGCATGCCTATCCCATTTAGAAGGGGACATGAGATAAATACAGACACACATTATGTCATCTGAAATTTCATCTAGTCCAAAGGATTGCTTATTGCTGGGGGTAAAGAGCCTGCCTGCCTGCCGATGCAGGCAGACGTAAAAGACGTGGGTTTGATCACTGGGTTGGAAAGATGCACTCTAGTATTCTTGCCTGGAGAATCCCATGGACAGGGAGGAGCCTGGTGGACTACAGTCTGTGAGTTACAAAGAGTGGGACACAGGGGAATGATGGAGCAGAGAGCATGGGAGAAAGAAGAAAGGACAGTGCTTTATGCAGGATGAGAGAGAAAGAGTCTTACCTCTCAGAGCTGCTATTCTACATGCTATTCTACATGCGTCCATTGGTACAAGGAGGGAGTCTCAGGGTTTCAACAGGCAGAATCTTACCACCTGGGAGACAGACACATTTGAATAAGTACAGATATGTATAGATTTCTGGAGGTGTTCAGTGACTCTTGGTGTGTGATCCCTCCTGCTTTTCCCTTTAGACCAAGTTCAAAACAGAGCATAAAGGTCTAGAAGGAGACGGTTGGGTATTCAAAACTCATTTCTCAAAGCTGTAGATCAAGACTGTGTGTTGGTGATTTTATGAAGATTAGTTGCTATCAATTGCCACTCAAACTTTCCACTTCATAAGACTGAGAACAAGTATATTCATTTAAAATTTTACTTAGCTCAATATTTCATGGTAATTAAACTGTTGATTTTGATGTGTAAAAATGACAAAAGTTTTAACCAACTATCTGATAGATTCTGTAAATGCTGATCATTTATTTGAATGACTTAAAATAATAGGTGTATAATAAATTGGGTTGAATGGAAATAAATGAACAATTCACAATAAAATATTACCTTTCCTTCAGCAGCAGTTTCCTATTCCTTAAGCCTGAGTTTTATAAGTACTTGAACCTGTTTTATTATTTGTTTCCTTTCAGTAACCTCTTACAGTTTTAAGATGAGATGCTGCCATTTAACAGATCTAAATCTAAAAGACAGTGAAGTCCACAGGTTTTGCAGTTGTAGTGACTGATTTGAAACTCACCTCCACCACTTAGTTTGATGATACTTTGGTGCTTCAGATTTTCCAAGGATGTATAATCCAAGCGATAACAGTATTGGAGGATTATAGGCATTAAAGTATGCAAAGAACTTAGAACAATATCTGGCGCATTAAAAGATGTTAACTTTGATGCACACTCCAATAGCCTGAAGCAGAACTCTTCTTGTATCCATAACTATCATCCCTACTCTTGACTAGGTGATTTCTTGACTGCATCTGGGGGAACTTAGGGTTTGAACTAAAAGAGAGAGCAAGAATACAATTTTCATTGAAATAATCTAAGGCAAATTAGTCTTACACACTGCTGAGATACACCTAATGATTAGTCCCCAGGCTGATCCATCATCAGTAGTTTGTAGCTAGTTTGTTCCTTACCCTAGAGTAAAGCTGAGACACTTCTTTCTTTAACAAACTAGACATTAATTAAAGTAAGCAGGGGACTAGAGGGTATAATTGCTATTGTAAAGTATAATGAATGTTAGAAAAGCAGTGAGCTTACTAATAAAATAATACAGTTCTTCTTCCTAAAAGATAAAATAGAAGAGCATCTCTGTATGAAGAAATATACTTAAAGTCATAGTAGGAAAGAAAAAGAATTAATGAAATCATGTTCTCTATTTCTAGCTATTTGATGATCAAAATAGAAAAAACTTTAGAACAAACCTTGTCTTATTTTTAAAAATTTGACAGGGTACCTCTCAGATTCACGTAAGTCCATACCTTGCTTTCTCTCCAAATTGTATAGCACTTGCAATGTTTTTTTGTTGTTGTTTTGTTTTTTTGGTCTCACTTCCTGGGTGTCCCATGAGTACTATCTGCTTCTTAATTTCCATTTTCTTTTTCAATATCAGTTCATTTGCATATGCTCAAAATTTAAATAATAGTATTGATTTATTCCTTAATCCTCATATGCAGTAAGTCACTAGTCATCTTGTTTGACACCATATATAATAGCTTTAAATGAATTTTTTTCTGTACATTCTTCTATATTGTGATATTTTAGTTAGAAATTTGTTCTCTAGAATTAAGTAATCTGTGTATAAAGTCCAACTCTGGTACTTGATTTTAGGTCAGCTCCTCATTTGTAAAAGCAGAATGAAAATAATTGTATCTCCATGAGTGATTACAAGTATTAATGATTTTGTGCACATAAGGGACTTGATACACTGCCTGCTTCAGAAGGCGTCAATACATGATGGCTGCCTTTGTTACTATCATTGTTTCAATTATTACCGCTCTGGTCAATTCTCTACCACTTCTTTTCTGAATCACAGCGGAAGCTATCCATCTTCAGTCTCTCTCATCATGAATTATCCTATGCAATATCATCAGATTAATCTTTTGACTTCATAATGCTTTCCAGGTGACTCTCTGTCCCCCAAAAGCCAAACTGTGTGTCTTGATATAATCCTCTGCATTCTGCCTCCCCTCTATAGCATGTTTTACCCTGTTCTTAAATTCTTAACCCGATGTCTCAATTGGTGTGTACACCATTTCCTGAATGTGCTAGATGTCTTCCTGCTTTTGTACATTGCTTTTTTCTGTGATTTCTATTTGGATGATTTTTAGCCATTGACAATTGATGATATTTATTAATTCTTTAAGTGCTACATCAAAAAACACATCTTTTGTCAAACTGACTTTGGATTCAAAATCAGAAGTGATCATTTGTGACTTCTTTCATTTGATCTTTTGTAACATTCTGTATATCCCTTGGATTACTTATCTTTTCATTATGCATCATATACTGGAGTTGTGGTTGTACTGGTCATTTTTTTGTGATTCCAAAGTAAGTTTCAAATGGAGGTATCCTAAGTTCCTAAATATTTTTTGACCACCTAGATTGGTGACTCATAGAATGTAGGAGAGTACCGGTGATGGCATGAAAGATGGTTTTTTAGGTAGTACACAATTAATGTATTCAATAACATTAAATCACGTAGTAAGAAATGTTAAAATATTACTTTAAAAATCCTTATGGTTACATTGAGAAAAAGTTTCTTATATGGTGGTATCCCTAAAACCTCTCTAGTTCAGTATTAAATTTTTAAATAGAATTGAATAAGTTTCATAATCTTCAGAAATCAGCCATGTCTAATGAGCAGTTCAATGGTTTTGTTTTCATTATATACATTTTTCTACTTAATAAACCATACTGACTAAATTACAGTGTATCTAATGTGGGAATTTGGCACAGTAACCAAAGGCAACCTAGCAATGTCTAAATGTTGCCATGTAATTTTATCAGAGTGCTCTGCTCTGGTGAACCCTGAGCAGGTATTTGGGGATTCTCCCATTCATGTGCTTCAGAAGACAGTTCTTGTAAGGGCAGGAATGGGGAGGCACTAATTCCTATCGTTCATTACCAACAGAAATAATCCAATAGCCTTCATCATTATCTTTTTTATCAGCTGAAGTTTCCAGACTGGTCTTCACACAACTCTTTACATGGAGATTAAATCCTTTTAGCTGCTTCTACATAAAAAGCTATGTCACTGCAATTCGTTGCAAGACAGTCTTAAATTAATGTTAGAATTCTCAGGATTTTCTTTATGCTGCTTGCACAAACCCTGAGAATGACTGAAGGAATCTTATCTTCCTTTGCAAGAAGTTGACTGTAATGAGGTTGTTTGACACCAAAAAGATTGTTATTTCTATGGACTGAATTGTGTTCCCCAAAAGTCAGATGCTGAGCTCTCACTGTCAATGTCATGGTGTTCGGTTCAGATAAGGTCGTGAGGTCTGGGCTCTCATGATGGGATTAGCAGCCTAATAAAAGTCATTAAGAAAGGCAATGCCAAAGAAAGCTCAAACTGCCTCATCTCACACTCATTTATGCACTCATCTCACACATTGCACTCATCTCACACACTAGCAAAGTAATGCTCAAAATTCTCCAAGCCAAGCTTCAACGGTACGTGAACCGTGAAATTCCAGATTTTCAAGCTGGATTTAGAAAAGGCAGAGGAACTAGAGATCAAATTGATGGGTCATAACAAGAGCAAGAGAGTTCCAGAAAAACATCTACTTCTGCTTTATTGACTATGGCAAACCCTTTGACTGTACAAGCTGTGGAAAGTTCTGAAAGAGATGGGAATACCAGATCGCCTGACCTGCCTCCTGAGAAATCTGTATTCAGGTCAAGAAGCAACAGTTAGAACAGGACATGGAACAACAGACTGGTTCCAAATAGGAAATGGAGTACATCAAGGCTGTCTATTATCACACTGCTTATTTAACATACATGCAGTGTACATCATGTGAAACGCTGGGCTAGAAGAAGCACAAGCTGGAATCAAGATTCCCAGGAGAAATATCAATAACCTCAGATATGCAGATGACACCACCCTTATGGCAGAAAGTGAAGAGAAACTAAAAAGCCTCTTGATAAAAGTGGAAGAACAGAGTGAAAATGTTGGCTTAAAACTCAACATTCAGAAAACTAAGATCATGGCATCTGGTTCCAACACTTCATGGCAAATAGATGGAGAAACAATGGAGACAGTGACAGACTATATTTCTGGGGGCTCCATAATCACTGTAGATGGTGACTGCAGCCATGAAATTCAAAGACACCTGCTTCTTGGAAGAAAAGCTATGACCAACCTGGACAGCATATTAAAAACCAGAGACATTACTAAAAAAGGTCTGTCTAGTCAAAGCTATGGTTTTTCCAGTAGTCATGTATGAATATGAGAGTTGGACTATAAAGAAAGCTGAGCACAGAAAAACTGATGCTTTTGAATTATGGTGTTGGAGAAGACTCTTGAGAGTCCCTTGGACTGCAAGGAGATCCAACCAGTTCATTTTATAGGAGATCAGTCCTGGGTTTTCATTGGAAAGATCAGTTCTGAAGCTGAAACTCCAATACTTTGGCCGCCTGATGTGAAGGACTGACTCATTTGAAAAGCCCCTGATGCTGGGAAAGTGAAGATGGGAGGAGAAGGGAATAACAGAGGATGAAATGGTTGGATGGCATCACTGACTCAATGGAAATAAGTTTGAATATACTCTGGGAGTTAGTGATAGACAGGGAAGCCTGGCGTGCTGCAGTCCATGGCATTGCAAAGAGTCAGACATGACTGAGCAACTGAACTTAACTAAAGAGTCATCAGAGAGTTTGGTTTTATTTACCATGTGAGGGTACAGGGAGAAGACGACCATCTGCAAACCAGGAATGGCATCCTTGCCAGAACCCAGTCATGCTGGTACCTTGATCTCAGAATTTCAACCTGAAGAACTTTAAGAAAATTAGTAAATTTCTGTCGTTAAAGTAACTCAGTCTATAATTTTTTAGTTTGACAAACTGACTAGACTTATATAATTATGTAACTTTCCATATTTTTATCAAAAGATGGATTGATCATGTCTTGCTCTAAGAGCAAGGGACATTTCACAGCTCCTTTGGAAAACATGCTGCTATTATGATTCCTCCATCACCACTTCCAGTAGTTGTATACATAGTTCGAGCAGTTCAGTTCAGTTCAGTCGCTCAGTCGTGTCCAACTCTTTGCGACCCCATGAATCGCAGCTCACCAGGCCTCCCTGTCCATCACCAACTCCCAGAGTTCACTCAGACTCGCATCCATCGAGTCGGTGATGCCATCCAGCCATCTCATCCTCTGTTGTCCCCTTCTCCTCCTGCCCCCAATCCCTCCCAGCATCAGAGTCTTTTCTAATGAGTCAACTCTTCGCATGAGGTGGCCAAAGTACTGGAGTTTCAGCTTTAGCATCATTCCTTCCAAAGAAATCCCAGGGTTGATCTCCTTCAGAAGAGGAAGTCAATTAATGCCCTGAGGAGCGTAGCCAAAGAATATTTGCCTGTTCCCAAAAGAAGAGGACATAGCTTCTGAAAACCCCATGCAAGCATCTGAAAGAACATACAGTACTTTAATTAGGAGACATTTCTACTAAATACTGACAATGCCATTGAAGACCTGAGTACAAAGGAACCAATGTGACATCATCTTATATTTTAAGACTTAAGTTGATACATCTGAGTGGGTAAAATAGCCTATGAAAAGGTCATTTGAACTTAGGTTTTAGTGATTCTTTCTAAAAATTATTTATTTGGGAAACTTCTTACATAACATGAGGAACTGGTGATCTTTTTGTGTTCATCCATGCTGTCACCTGGAAGAGTCAGCCATTGTTCATCATGAAAATACCATGAGTCATACCTGCATCACAGCAGATCATGATTATCCAGTGACTAAAGATGTCAAAGGAAAGACTAGGTCCTTTGCTGACATGTTTCTTCCTGGCAGATCTAGTAGCTTTCTTTGTGTCATTAAGCTACCTATCACTCTATTACCTTTGATTCTTTGTTAATCTTATTCTACCACTACCTGTTTCATTTAGAAATTGTATAGAAATAAACAGGAACAACAGCAAAAAAGTGTTTTAACAATGATGTTTGTCTAGGAATTAAAAATATTTAGCCAAACATGTATTTAAATATTTCTTCATTAATGTCAACTTTTCAAAAATTCTACCTTTAATAAATTACTGAGTAAATGGAGAGCAAATATATTCAAAAGTTTACACATGGACTTCCCTGGAGGCTCAAACGGTAAAACATCTGCCTGCAATTCGGGAGACCTGGGTTCGATTCCTGGGTTGGACGATCCCCTGGAGAAGGAAATGGCAATCCACTCCAGCACTCTTGCCTGGAAAATTCCATGGATGGAGGAGCCTGATAGGCTACAGTCCATGGGGTTGCAAAGAGTCGGATATACTAACAAGAAATCAGTTTTTTTCACATTGGTTTTACCATTAAAAGAAGCATCCTTAAAAATGTTTAACCAAGAGTTACTCTACCAACTATTAGCCAAAATATAATTTTAGATAATATGTATGGGAAATACAAAGCGAATCCAAATTCTTGTGTTAGTTCTAGACATTATAAAAGATTTCTATGTGAATAAGTACTGACTTGATATTTGTGATTAGAAACACTTATTTACATTCTGAATAGAAAGTAAAACATAGAAGGAGGAATAACATCAGCAAAATGAGTAAGACATCTCTGGTGTGATCTGCCTCAATAACAGTGATTCTGCATCAGTCCACAGACAAAAGTGCCTTCATGGGAGCTTTGGGATCTAGGCAGTAAATAGTGACATGGAATGTATAGGAATTGCTTTCTTTTTTTTTTCTTTTTTTTTTTT
>SJYC01095456.1:0-18776 GCA_006408675.1 Madoqua kirkii
TTTGCCAGCTAAGGTCCATCTGGTCAAGGCTATGGTTTTTCTTGTGGTCATGTATGGATGTGAGAGTTGGACTGTGAAGAAGGCCGAGTGCCGAAGAATTGATGCTTTTGAACTGTTGTGTTGGAGAAGACTCTTGACAGTCCCTTGGACTGCAAGGAGACCCAACCAGTCCATTCTGAAGGAGATTAACCCTGGGATTTCTTTGGAAGGAATGATGCTAAGGCTGAAACTCCAGTACTTTGGCAACTTCATGCAAAGAGTTGACTCATTGGAAAAGACTCTGTTGCTGGGAAGGATTGTGGGCAGGAGGAGAAGGGGTCGACCGAGGATGAGATGGTTGGATGGCATCACGGACTTGATGGATGTGCATCTGAGTGAACTCCTGGAGATGGAGATAGACAGGGAGGCCTGGCGTGCTGGGTTTCATGGGGTTGCAGAGAGTCAGACACAACTGAGTGACTGAACTGAACTGAACTGAATGCTATATTTATCAAAGTATGACAATAAGTTTGTAGTATAATCTTTTCTAACATGCTAATATAAATTTCTTTAATCTTTTCAAAATAACTTTTTTGTCACGTTCCATATACAGATACAGTTATAAAGGAATTTTTTTTTAAACAACAAGCAAGCTCCTCAAAATTATGAGCTTCTGAGAAAGAAATTTGAATTAAAGATGTATAAAATCCCCATGTAGTTGAGGATATAATTTGACAGTACTTTTGGATTCTGTGCAGAAATACTCTGTTGACTTCCACCCCAAATCAACAATGTGTGTCTAGTCTTCTGATATACAGAGTGATCAGTTAGACTATAAAAGAAAAGTCACAATTGGTATTCCAAAATTTTCTGTTAAATTTTTGAATAATGCACAGTGAAGCCATATTTCATAACAGATGCCATCAGATTTGCTGATGATTCACTCAGGGGAATGATTTAGGAAAATTAAAACCTCAGTGGACTATGACTCTCTCTCTGTCTGTCTCTCTCTCTCCTCCCACCCACCCATCTATCAATCTATCCATCCATCCATCCATCTGCATATATACCTCTAGGTTCTAATAAACCATCCAAACTGGCCATTTGCAGCTACTCACCACATTTGAGATGCTTATATTTGCGGCAGGGCTTAGAGACAGGAAAGTAATAAGGATACAGCTGATTGCTATGGGATATTTATCCTAACCACTGAAAGGACACTATTTTGTGATTTTTTGTGTTACTTTAATTATGATTTCTGAGTTCACCCCAAATCAACAATGTGTGTCTAGTCTTCTGATATACAGAGTGATCAGTTAGACTATAAAAGAAAAGTCACAATTGGTATTCCAAAATTTTCTGTTAAATTTTTGAATAATGCACAGTGAAGCCATATTTCATAACAGATGCCATCAGATTTGCTGATGATTCACTCAGGGGAATGATTTAGGAAAATTAAAACCTCAGTGGACTATGACTCTCTCTCTGTCTGTCTCTCTCTCTCCTCCCACCCACCCATCTATCAATCTATCCATCCATCCATCCATCTGCATATATACCTCTAGGTTCTAATAAACCATCCAAACTGGCCATTTGCAGCTACTCACCACATTTGAGATGCTTATATTTGCGGCAGGGCTTAGAGACAGGAAAGTAATAAGGATACAGCTGATTGCTATGGGATATTTATCCTAACCACTGAAAGGACACTATTTTGTGATTTTTTGTGTTACTTTAATTATGATTTGTGAGTATTCAAATAATAAAGAGCAGTTTTAGAAAATTCCTAATCATTTCTATTCCCATTGTATTTCCTACCATATTCACTAACTCAGGCCCTTTGCCCTACTATGCCATAGTTTTCCAGAAAATGCACATCCTTGAGGACTTCTGCCTTGTTAGCCATAATCCCTGTTAAATCCAATATTCTTTCTTTATCCCTGCTGCCTCCATCATTTACTGGAAAAGACTGCATTTCCACTTATATCTTAAGGAAACCATAGTTTCTGCATATCAAAGTAGGCTTGCTTATTCTGTTACCAAGCCAGGGAATGGCATAAGTAAAACTTGAGACAGAAAGAGGATCTCAGAGGCAGTTATATAAGATGACAATATATTGTTCAATTGGTTGAATATGATAATAAAGAAGGCATAAATTTAGCTACATTACTTCAAAATATGTTTTGACCTTCTGTTTGTCCCTGTTAGTTTTTACTAGACAGTCAAATATTTTGGTGGAAGTTATCAATATATTTTCAATCTGGGACCCAAGTGGCTATCATATATATATATATATACATTTTAGCTCATGACTAACACAGTCTTTCCAGAAACCAAACAAAACTAAATCCCAACTGTATCAGGCTTATCTCACATTTCAAAAGATTCACAAAATTTAAGTGGGTGTTTAGCAGACAGAAAAACAAACAAAAATGTGAAAGAATCTCAATCTAAATAATGTTTGATTGAAATCATTGCTTGAACGGGTCTTATTTCTTAATGTCAGGACTCTTGTGCCAAAACGACAGAGCAGCCCTTTTGCTAATAGCATGTGTTTCAACGGGAGAATTTCTCTTTTCTTACAGCCTGAATTCAATGCAGTCTGATCACCAAAGCAAGGTAATACCAGCCCAGCATGCATGTGACTAAAATACACAAGACTTGCATTTCAAGAGCATTTAATATCCTCTTAGATGCCCTTAGGTTAAAGAGAGTCCCCCAGTCCAGTCTTCTGTGCTTCTGCAATGACAGAAGAATAGAAAATTAAGATGATTCCTCTGACTATGGCCTCTCAATCCCAGAGAGCTAGGCGAGCGTGCAGTCTATTGACCCTTTTTCTCTATTTTTGCTCCTTGTACAAGGAGAGCCCAAAAGCAAAATCTGTGGAAAATAGCTAAGCGTTCATCCACTAGCTTTTTACCACTCAGGTACCACTAATACAAATTCAAAAAATGCTAATAAAGTCTGAAATTTCCCAGTAGGGGAGTAATGGAACACTTTTAAAAAAGGCACTTTCAGTTAATGACTAAGGCATTTTTTGCTAACAGCAATTTTGGCTTCTTATCCCAGGTGGAGAAAAATGCATTAAACAGGAGATTAAAATGTCCTTTCAACTGCTTGGTAATGCCAGCTGCTGCTGCAGGCTAAGGCATCCATGAAGTGGCATTTAGTTGATGGTGGTTCTGTTCCAGGGATGGAGAGAGTATGAAAATCCCTCTGGATGGGGGTCTCTTTAAATATGCTGTATACGCACAAATAGCAAGTGTAGGAGCTGGGCTAGGATGGTAAACTGTACAATCTGTTCATTGCATTTTGGTTGCTAATTAAGAGGTGACATACAGTATGAATGCACAGAACCTGTTGAAATTCTGTCAGGCTCTGTCTTTGCTTTCACATGTTTGAATGCTATTTAATAAGGCGTCTTAATTGAAAGCAGAGAAATATATAAAAGTAGAAGACAAATATGTTGGATTAGGATTTTGCGACAACGCTCTTGTGTATTCATGATTTCTAACCCCTCGGTGGAGACAGCTACGCTACTTCATAAGCACGATATGCAAATTCCGTGATTTTCTTCTTGCTGTGGGGGATAGAACCAGAGTGGAAAGTTGGAAACAGAACGTGCAAACACAAATGTGAACTTAACAGTGACTCTGACATAAAGGAAAAATGGTTTCTGTTGCCAAGAAATACCATTTTTTATGAGAAGGGTTTAAGGAAAGAAGATGGAAAAAAAGGGAGGGCCCTGCTACTTAACAATGTATTGTGTATGTGTATTTTTATAGTCAGAAGGCATATTTTCTCTCAGTCTATCCTGAGTGTATGAAGCCAGATTATACCAAACTGTATTTCCTGCAAATTGGCTTCATATCATAAACATAACGAAGAAAGGTAAAACTAGAAACAGCCAAAGCTATGGGTCTCTGTGAAGCTGGTAATGCTAGAAGCAGGAGCCCAGGGGAAGGTCAGCACAAGGAACGGATAATTCAATCTCTTTGTTTTAGTTTTATTGTTTGTATATAGGGGTTAATTAACGAGTTAAAAAGATGTGAAGCTTTCTGAATTTGCCTGGCTCACAGCACACGTTCAGAGGTGTTCATTCCATCTTCCCTGTTGATTATTCTTCAATCCTAGGAAGTATCAATAGACTAGGAAAATCTGATTGTGGTAAATTTTCTCCTTAGAATTCTCATTGTCCATGCTTCCCTTGAGCTAAAATTATTTGAATTTTTTTACTTACGGTAACTAATGACTCTTCTACCTCTCTAAATGACAGGTAGAAGTTGGCCTTACATAAGCAACTATATAGGGCTCCCAATTTAACAATCATCTAGCAGTAGCTTAAAAAGATACCTTCGGAGTTTGAAGGTAAATTTTCATTTCCACTTGTACTCTTCTCTCTCCATTCTGCTCATAGAGTTGAGTATGGCTTCCTCATTTGATACTCAAATCTGTGGACACTCCTCTTTAAATTTCAGCACTATCTAAGCCCTAACGACATATGAACTACTGTGTGTGATCAGGAAGTTAATCTGGAGCATTTGTCTTCACTGGAGCTCCATAAACCCTCTGTTTTGTAGACTGCATTCACAGTCCACTGAAACTCTGGTGTTAACAATAGGACACTGGAAACAGCCATTCATTATTATATAAATAACCAAGGAGTAACGTGAGTATATAGCTTCAGCAAATGTGTTATTCAGTTTTAAAAAAGCATCGCAACTATAACAATGAGAAGTAGTTGGGGGACATCCCTGGTGGTCCAGTGGTTAAGAGTTTACCTTCCAGTGTGTGAGATACTTCAGTCCCTCATGGGAGAGCTACGATCCCACAGGCCTCATGGCCAAAAACCCAAAACATAAAACAGAAGCAATATTGAAACAAATTCAATGAAGACTTTAAAATGGTCCGCATCAAAAAATAAATTCTTTAAAAAGAAAAGAACTAATTGGCGTATCATTGAGCATACCAGAGGCAAGGAAAACTGAATAGTAATTGCTAGCTATTTAGGTGACTCTAGAGAAAGGGAGGAAGGGATGGACAATGAGTCATGTTCACTTCTGAGATGAGATTCCATCTCTGAAGCAAGAATCCAGATACCTTTATATTAAGGTATAATGTTTTTTCAAATCTTCAAATTGTCAGAAATTCAATTGCAATGATTCTCCATAGTTTATATCACTGCCTTTTGTCAATACTGGACATAGAATTACTAAGAAATACTATGGCCAGGGCACTTAGAGGTGGGACTAAAATCAGGATGAGCTGAGATGGTCTCCCAGGCAGCCTGAAATGAACACGTCAGCTTTCTAATCCTAGAGCAGAGCAGTTGTGCAGAAAGTTCTGTACTGAAACTATACTCTGAAATTCTTTCACATATTAGTAAGACTGTAAATATTATTAGAGATTTCAGACTCCTAATCACTAAGAAAATAAAACCATACCAATAACCTCAATTACAAGTCACTTTACAATGTTACTTACCGTAAGAATTTAGTTTTCCTTGGTAAATGCCAGTTAAAAACATAGCAATTACATGTTCTTGCAGATTACTTGGTGACTCTGTTTCTAAAGTTTTCATGACTTGCCCTCTGATTTTATAACCAAAATAATTTCTTTACCCTATAATTACTTGCTATGTAAATACCTGTCAATAAATGATTGACTCTGGCCATTTCCATTTAATTAAAAGGTCAACACCGACACATAAATACTTTTTTATTTAATGATAATATTTGTACCTGTAACCACAAAAGTAGCTTAGTATCCAAGACAAATTTATTTTTGCTGTGCACACTGAGATACACAATGTGAATTTGATGTTACAGGCATGTGGCATCAAATTCCCTATGTGGCAGTTATAAGTGTTATGTCATTTGTAGATACCAATGTAATAAATGCACATAGAAATGTTACATAAAAGTATTACTCATGTATAAATTTATTGATTAGTATATAGATTAGGAAATAATAATGACTGGGACAAAATCATTCCAGAGATTTTTCTCTTCAGTTACAAAACGTAACTGAATAACTGAGTAACTATTCTCATAATTCTTCTCCTTTGAGTATAGGAGAGAAAATAGGAAATAGAGAGGGATAGGACTTATAATATCTAGCCCTGTGTTCCTAGGCAAATCTGTGGGGATCAAAGGGTGAAATGGAGCAGAAAGGCAGAAGAGGTAGATGGGTTATGTGACCGGAGTAAAGAGCAGGCTAATTGGATTTGCAAATGATATAGAACTGTGAGCTGTTAAGGACACAGGGGAAGATATACGCTGTGAGTGTTGCTAGATAACTTACGTTTGAGTAAATCGATCTTCTGAAACTTTGAAAAGATAC
Organism: Madoqua kirkii; assembly: GCA_006408675.1. Taxonomy (NCBI): domain Eukaryota; kingdom Metazoa; phylum Chordata; class Mammalia; order Artiodactyla; family Bovidae; genus Madoqua; species Madoqua kirkii. Next base: position 6,322 of record SJYC01095456.1, read on the forward strand.
CCTCTGCATACTTTGGCTCTACTTTTTCCTTGTCATAGGATTTCTTAGTTGCTCTTCTAGAAATTCAGTTCAGTTCAGTCGCTCAGTCGTGTCCGACTCTTTGTGACCCCATGAATTGCAGCACACCAGGCCTCTCTGTCCATCACCAACTCCCGGAGTTCACTCAGACTCACGTCCATCAAGTCAGTGATGCCATCCAGCCATCTCATCCTCTGTTGTCCCCTTCTCCTCCTGCCCCCAATCCCTCCCAGCATCAGAGTCTTTTCCAATGAGTCAGCTCTTCGCATGAGGTGGCCAAAGTATTGGAGTTTCAGCTTCAGCATCATTCCCTCCAAAGAAATCCCAGGGCTGATCTCCTTCAGAATGGACTGGTTGGATCTCCTTGCAGTCCAAGGGTCTCTCAAGAGCCTTCTCCAACACCACAGTTCAAAAGCATCAATTCTAGAAATTAACCAATAAGTATTCCATTGTCCGTTCAACAAGTATGTACCCAAAATGTTCCTGTCCTTTTTCACTCCAAGGAAGGACACAGAGATGAAAGTAAATACAATTACTATTTTTCTAGCTTTCCTGTCTTAAAAACCATACTTGCCCCAGAATGTTTTAGTTAAGTGTAGGATACATGGTAATTTGAGTTTGAGAGGATGTTACCTGGCTTTGAAATTTCTTACAAAGATCACTTCAGAGTTTCAGCTGAAGGAAAATACCACAGACACTTTTGCAAAACCATCCTTTATGTCAGCTGTATTAAAAAGACAGAGAACAGTGTAGGTTTCGGTGAGTTGGTAGCTGGAAGCTCCCTCACTCCTGTGGCCATTTCTTTAGGATGGAGAGATACATTCACACTTCAAAGGATGTAGTCTCCTTTGCCATATCTGAAATGTCTCATTCTTACTTTAGTTGAATGTGGCATCATTTTTGGGTGACGCAGGGTGCCTGGCTGTCACCCTTTAAGGAGGAGCCTCTGCTCTTCAATGGCTGGTGAATGAGAGACGGCAAGAGCATGCTTCTTCACTCTCACCCTCATTAAACTTCTCTTGGTTCACCTCTTTTCCATGCAGCTCTAGTAGCTCTCCAAAAAAAAAAAAAAAAGGACTCTGGGAATGAATATAGACCTCATAATATGATATGAAGAATGTAGGTCATGAAAATTTCAAGCCTGATAGAAATAGTTAATGCTCATTTATGCAATGACCTATGTTGTGTAATTTATTTATAACTTCTAAGTGTTATAACATTCTTTTAAAACTTATCTCCTGTCAGTTTTCTTACAGTGCCCCAGGGAAAATTTTAAACTTGAAAGTTCCAACATTTCGGATTTATCAAAGTGAAAGAATTTCTCAGATTCTCTTTTCACTCGGTTTCATGGATTTTTTACATTGGAGAGTTAATATAGCTTTAAAAAAAATCTCTCTGTTAAAAAAAAATTACTCTAGGCTGAGACCATATTTGGAGAGCTTCTGCTCTGAAGCAGTTTTGAGGTTATTTACATAAGAGAAGGAAACTGGAATTATAACTGAAGTTATTTAAATGACAAAATTCACTAAACTTGATGCTATGATAATGTCTGATGAATATACACATTTTCTAAAGAAAATCAGATAAAATCTTATTCGGTTAAAGCTCTATCTAGTTTACAGTGAAAAAGTCTTGTTTTAAAGTGTTATTTTTAAAGCATTTTACAGACTGTGAACTCAACCATTTTTAAAGGAATATGTTTATTCTTAATAACAGTGACTTATAGAATTGGTTAAAAAGGGTAAACTATTTCATAGCCACCTTGCCACTCTTGCAGCATTCAGAGCCCAAAATAGAAAACATTACTGAAATATCACATCCCAGGACTTAGAAAAAAAAATACTCTACATAGGGAATCACCTGTTTGTGGGTTTAACATATGCTTTTAACAAATCTATACATGGCTTAGAGCTATAAATTCTTTCAACAGCAGGCCTAACTAAGCACCTTGAAACCTAGAAATTTAGCCAGTGCTTTAAGTATGATTAACACTCAGAGTGTAGCAAATCATGCTGCCATGCTTTCTTGTGAACCCATATATATGGAGGGCTAAATTACCACTCACTGATTGCTATTTAATTAAAGAAGAAAAGTACAGGTAAATTGTTCCTGTCACCATAAAGTCCATGGACACATTCAGTGACTGTCACTCAGTTAAAATAGTCCCAGAGTGATTAGGTACCTGCAGGTTATACAGCGTATAAAATTTCTTTCAAAAACAAAGCAAGCCTTTTGGGGGGATGGTATTATATTTGTTGCGCATCTCTTTCTGTGTATAGTTGTATGACTTGATCACTTTGAGACAAGAGTTTGTTGTGAAAATTACACTATGCGTCGGTGTTAGCTCACCCCTACATTTCACGGCATGGGCTATTTTTCTTCTCATTCATATTCATATTTAAGACATTTAAACATGTAAAAATGTAACTTGAAGCACAGGCTAGGTTTCTAATGATAAAGAACATGTTTTCTCCTAAAATGTTGGTTTGTAGCACTCTTTATCTTCTGCCCCCAAGCACCTCCTCCCCTCCTCTGTCTCACTGACAGGCTTTGCCTTCAGAGTTCATGTAAGTGTTCTAGCATGCTGCCCTTGGACTTGATCAACATGGCTCTGGACCCTAGGATTTGGAAGTACGCACTATGACCCTTTCTCCACTGTCTCTCTCCTAAGGTAGACAGAATCCGTTGGGTTGGCTCAAGGGACAAACGCAGTTGGGATTCATAATCCTCCAGTTAGATGACATCTCAGGACCATGGGACCCTGTAATGTCCTGCAAAAATATACTTGAGAAATCTCCCTGGGCATGTGCTAAGGATCTTCTAGGTCCCTTCTCCTCAGGGCATGAGTGTGTTTTTCCCAAAGGGAGAAGGACATGGAGGTTTTGTCAAGTGAGCATGAAGATGATGATCCCTGGGGCAGAAAGGAAAGTGGTAGGTAATTGCCTAGAGGCCCACAGAACTCATGTCTGGCCCATAAAAGGAATGGACCTGGTCTCATTGATTCACAAAGTCTTTCCTAACTTCCATGATAAGGTCAAATACCTCTATTATTTTTATAAGCCTTGAGATCATTATGTGGTAATCCTTGGACACTTGGTATTTTACACTTCTTTATGTGATTATGTACTTAATGTCTGCCTTGCTACGAGTCTGTGGCTTCAATTAAACCAGAAAATGGGTTTGATTATGATCACTATTGTTTCCTCCTTCCAAATACATTGGCAGGCTCATAGTACATGCCTAACAATATTTGAAATGAATAAATGCAAACTTGCCAACTTTGTAACATCCTTCTGAAAACTAGAAGACCAGTGACCTTATTGTGTACATGCGGCTTGATACCTGTTTGGCAGATACTTAGGAAAGGTGTGTTAGTTAAGATTTGCCCATCCAAGTTGATAATCAGTTTGAGTGAACATTACCTGGTGTGCATAAATGTGCTATCAATCATTAGTGAACTATTTTGGTTTGACTACCCTGCGTGGGTTGTGAGATCTTAGTTCCCCAACCTCAGCCCTCAGAGTGAAAACATGGAGTCCTAGCCACTGGTTGTTTTGTTTAGTCATTAAGTCATACCCATTATGCCCAGCTCTCTGTGACCCCATGAACGGTAGCCTGCTAGGCTCTTCTGTCCATGGGATTGCCCAGGCAAGAGTACTGGAGTGGGTTGCCATTTCCTTCTCTAGGAGATTTTCCCTACCAAAGGATCAAACTCATGTCCTCTGCATTGACAGGTGAATTCTTAACTGCTGAGCTACCAGGGAAGCCCCAAAACCTAACCACTAGACCACCAGGGAATTCCCCTGAAAGACTAGTTTACTCTGCCCTTCTGATATATCGGTATATTTTACAGAGATGTCCAGGAATATTAATTGGCTTTAAGCATAAATGGATCTAGGAGCTCAAATGACAACATTAAGTAATCTTTTTCCATTTCTAGACACTGTGTTGACTTTGTTCTCTAGCAATCTTTTTCCCCAACAATTACACTAAAAATTCCAGGCCTGACTCTCACAGGCCTAGCCTGGGTCACAGGTGCAACCCTGAGTTATACAGGTCAAGCCATGTTAAAAAAAAGGTATTAAAAATAAGGACAAAGTATCTTCCTTTAAAGAAAAGTAATGTCTTTACCATAATAAAGATGTCGAGCAGGTAACACCACAGAGACTCACCTACTTTAACCATCCGTCAACTCTACAAAAAAGAGATTCTTGATTTAAAGTGACTTGATTTAATGACCAGCAGTAAGTTGCTTCTGTGGCATCAATTTATCACACATAGAAAGAAAAAAAGAGGTAGGCATCCTTGCCTTTTAAACCTACTTCCTGCAAGAGTCTGCTCAAGGAGTCTGCTCACCAGACTCTGCTTCCAGAGTAACCTGTCTTCTCTTCCTCTGGAGGAATTAGGAGGGAGAGAGGCTACTAGATCCAAGTTACAAACCAGCCAAACTCTCAGGTCTTCTGTTGTTGACCAAAATCTAGAATCAGGGAAAGGAATGAGCTTACCAGAGCAGAAAGAAAGAATCAGAAAGAACGAGTGTTAAGTAGATTCTACAGATTATAAAGTCTGTGAGACCAACAAACCATGTATGCAGATGATTTCTAAAGATGAATCCACAGAATCATCTGAATAAGTATTATCTCCCCAGGGGACTACTCTGAAAAGTAAAACTAATTTTCAGTATATTTGGCAATAGGAAAGTGGTTGAGAGTACAGGTTTTAGAGTCCAGTTCTCTGAGTTTAAATCAAGGCTGTGACATGTACCAGCCTTGGATCGTGGTCAACTTACTCATTTCTGTATCCTTCACAGTCTACATCTGCTAAATGGGAATATTAGCAGACTCCACTTAAACTGTTATGTGAAATAAATGAGTTTAAAGTAAACTGAAACAAATAAAGATTTAAACTACATCCTGGCACATAGTACTTATTTAAAAGTTGGTGCAAATACTAGAATGCATTTATAAACAATAGTTTATATATATTAAGAGCTAAATTATCAAAATGTGTCTATTTTTAGGCATATCTCATTTTAAAAAAACCCTCTAAAAGTACTAATAAAAGCGAGGGAAAGAAAAAGAAATGGTACTGCCTAAACTCAGTATTATGGGATTTTGTAAGTTAAACATGGAATATGACCTGAAAACGGAGCTATATTGGTACCTTTAAGACACAGACTAGCTCTGTGTGTATAAAGGTTTAACCAAGATTCGGTCCACACTTTGAAACTCTTGGACACTGTGAAATAGCAAAGTGATGAGGAATCAAAAGATGAAAATGTCAGTGCCAATAAGAATTGATTAATGGACTTAAAGGCTGTATGAATTGTGTAACAGTTAGTGTGTAGGAGGCAGCCACAGTACTGATGATGTCAGCTGCAGGAAATAGGGTAGATTTCTAACTGGGAACAGCAAAATGACCAAGGATATTCACTCATTCTAATATTTGTATGTACTAATTAATCAATAATTAAATGCATAGTTATTAAATATCTAATATGTATGGATGGATGTGAAAGTTGGACTGTGAAGAAAGCTGAGCGCTGAAGAATTGATGCTTTTGAACTGTGGTGTTGGAGAAGAATCTTGAGAGTCCCTTGGACTGCAAGGAGATCCAACCAGTCCATTCTGAAGGAGATCAGTCCTGGGTGTTCATTGGAAGAACTGATGTGAAGCTGAAACTCCAATACTTTGGCCACCTCATGCAAAGAGTTGACTCATTGGAAAAGACTCTGATGCTGGGAGGGATTGGGGGCAGGAGGAGAAGGGGACAACAGAGGATGAGATGGCTGGATGGCATCACTGACTCGATGGACATGAGTTTGGGTGAGCTCCAGGAGTTGGTGGTGGACAGAGAGGCCTGGCGTGCTACAATTCATGGGGTTGCAAGGAGTCAGACACGACTGAGCGACTGAACTGAACTGACTAAATATTTAAAATAATATACCAGTGCTGGAAATGTATATGTATATGTGCATCAAACAAGAATATTTGCACAAAGTAAGAAATACATCCACAAACAATATTTCTTGAACAATTTTCTGAAATATTCACCTAGTGATACTAGATTTTCTTTAAAAACATCCCTTCCAAAATGCGCAGAAACCTCTCCAAATTTCCTGTATTCTTCCCAATTATATGATCCTAACTGAGATAATCATATAAGTTTTGGATTAGAATTTGAAAGATTGGTCTTCCTAGGTGGCACAAGTGATAAAGAACCTGCCTGCCCATGCAGGAAACATAAGAGACACAGTTCGACCTCAGAGTCAGAAAGATCCCCTGGAGGAGGGCATGGCAACTCATGCCAGTACTCTTGCCTGGAGAATCCCATGGACAGAGAAGCCTGGCAGGCTACAGTCCATGGGATCACAGAGTCAGACACAACTGCAGCGACTTAGCATGAATGCACTGAAGAAGGATGTATAGACAGGCTCTATTACTGAATAATATTAAATATATACAAAACTTCATGTCACAAGTCATTACAGTTTCATATTATAACTGTTCCTATGAAATCAGGGCCCTACTCAGAATGACCTTTTATTATACCTATCATGTCAGTGTCATTGCAGGTCACCAGGCTCCATGAAAATTCACCTGTCCCTATGCACGTTCATGAAAAATCCAATGAGTTTCCAGGAAATTTGTGCATTACTAGGGGGTTTACATCGAGAAGGCAATGGTACCCCACTCCTGTACTCTTGCCTGGAAAATCCCATGGGTAGAGGAGCCTGGTGGGCTGTAGTCCATGGGGTCACTAAAAGTTGGACATGACTGAGTGACTTCACTTTCACTTTTCACTTTCTTGCATTGGAGAAGGAAATGGCAACCCACTCCAGTGTTCTTGCCTGGAGAATCCCAGGGACTGGAGAGCCCGGTGGGCTGCTGTCTATGGGGCCGCACAGAGTCAGACACGACTGAAGCAACTTAGCAGCAGCAGCAGAGGACTTACATGGTCTGACATCAAGTTTCTGCTGTTGCAGTTTACTTTGTGGATCATCTTATTATCCTCCAGTGGTGATATCATCCATGTTCTGTCATTACCATACCCGCAAATACCACCTAGCATCTTTGTGGGCATTACTGCCTTTGCTAAAGTTTTGAGAGTTGTAAGAAGTGTCTCAAGATTTTGTCTTTTACAAGAAGAGAAAGTCACCACCCGACAACTTTCTGAAATCTCAGGTTCAGAACAGAGCATAATGTGATTCTGTTCAGTTCAGTCGCTCAGTCCTGTCCGCCTCTTTGAGACCGCATGAACTGCAGCATGCCAGGCTTCCCTGCCCATCACCAACTCACAGAACTTGCTCAAATTCATGTCCATGAAGGGGGTAATGCCATCCAACTATTTCACCCTCAGTGGTCCCCTTATCCTCCTGCTTTCAGTCTTTCCCAGCATCAGGATCTTTTCCAGCGAGTCAGTTCTTTGTGTCAGGTGGCCAAAGTATTGGAGTTTCAGCTTCAACATCAGTCCTTCCAATGTATATTCAGGACTGATTTCCTGTAGCATGAACTGGTTGGATCTCCTTGCAGTCCAAGGGACTCTCAAGAGTCTTCTCCAACACCACAGTTCAAAAGCATCAATTCTTCGGTCCTCAGCTTTCTTTACAGTCAAACTCTCACATCCCTACATGACTACTGGAAAAGCCATAGCTTTGACTAGACAGACCTTTGTTAGCAAAGTAATGTCTCTGCTTTTAAATATGCTGTCGAGGTTGGGCATAGCTTTTCTTCCATGAAGCAAAAGTCTTTTATTTTCATGGCTGGGGTCACCATCTGCAGTGTTTTGGAGCCCAAAATATATAGGCTGTCACTGTTTCCATTGTTTCCCCATCTATTTGCCATGAAGTGATGGGACTGGATGCTATGATCTTATTTTGAATGTTGAGTTTTAAGCCAGATTTTTCACTCTCCTTTTTCACTTTTATCAAGATATTCCTTAGTTCTTCATTTTCTGTCATAAGGGTGGTGTCATCTGTATATCTGAGGTTATCGACATTTCTCCTGGCAGTCTTGATTCTGGCTTGTGTTTCATCCAGCCCAGCGTTTCTCATGGTGTACTCTGCATATAAGTTAAATAAGCAGGGTGACAATATACAGCCTTGACATAGTCCTTTCTCAATGTGGAACCAGTCCATTGTTTCTTGTCCAGTTCTAACTGTTGCTTCTTGACTATTTAATAATTGTCAAAAGACTTCATATATATGATAGTAGGACAAAGGACTCCTCTCAGCTTACTTATAAATACAGAAAAAGAAAATCACAAAGTTAGTTATTTCAGATTTCACAGTAGGTGGCAGAGATGAAGTTAGAATTCATATGTCCAGCTTTCATTATCTGCATCATGCTTCTAAAGATTTTGGAATTTGGAAATACTGCTGGGAAATTTCTTATGCTTTATAAGCTCAGTTTCTGTGGCAATATTCAGGCATAGTCTCAGGTGACAGATCAGATATAAATTAAACATAAACACAGTGATCATACTTTTGTCCTTGGAAACCAAAGAAATGCCTCATAGAATCCTAACGTTCCTTGGAACATGGTTTGGAAATTAATAGCATAAATCATTACATTCAAAAATGTGTTATGGGAAACACTTAAGTCCACTTAAAACAGAATTTTATCGGTGTGCAAGGAAGAAAAAAAATCCATATCTCATTTTTAAAGTTTGTTTGTTTGTTTGTGCTTTACTTGAAGGAAGTCACAGAGCCTGTGATATGCTCATTTTCAAAAGGAATAGCTCAAAGATTAATTTAATTTGTATATTTATTCTAAATATTTGCCTTTAAAATTCTTTCATCCAAAGGGGGGTGGGACACAAAGAAAACCAAGCCAAAAAAAAAAAAAAAAAGAACAGCAGTGATCCTCTGATATGATTAAATATTTGTACCTATCCCCAACCCCACAGCCTCAAATTCATATGCAGAAATCTAATTTTCAATGTCACAACATTTGGAGGTAGGGCCTATTGGAGGTAATGTGATCATTAAGATGAAATTATTATGAATAGCATCAGTGCCATATAAAAAGAGGCACAAGAGAGATTATCCCTCTCTTGGTTATAAGAGGATATAGTGAGAAGGGAGCTACCTGCAAGTCAGGACAGAGACCCTCACAAGAACTTGACCAGGTTGGCACTCTGACCTCTGACTTTCAGCTTCCAGAACTGTGAAAAATAGATGACAGCTATGTACGCACTCAGTGTAGGGTATCTTGGTATAGCAGCCTGAACTAAAACATCTTCAGAAAACAGTTTAAAATAAATATTGATATTTACATTGTGTGAGCTATTCATAACATATTGAGATAACATATTCCATTCAGAGTAGGCTATTTTAAAGTAAAAAGTACTAAGTTTAACAAGGTGAGTATGAAAGTCACAATTTTAATCTTTCCACCTATTACTCAAAAAGTTGATATATGGCAAAACCAATACAATATTGTAAAATAAAAAACAACAACAAAAAAAGTTGAAGGTCCAAGTCTAATTTTTTAGAAAAAAATCAATGAAAATATGTTTAGAAGTATGATGCCTTCTGATATTCATGTCCATAATTCAAGTGACACTGATTAGCAAAGATCCAAAAAGAATGATCCTTTCATACAGCATTTACTATTTTAACTGACCATTTGTTCCCAGAATATTACACTAGAATAATTTATAGAACTGTCTCAAGTAAATTTTGATCTATATATTAAAAATAAAATCTAGAAAATATTTTTAAAATAAAGGAATAAGTGTAGGAACTAATGTCCAAGTATTTTGGTTGAATTTAGAAACTATAAAATCTAAAATTTTATTATTTTTTTGGTAAAAGTTATCAAATGGGAAGTCAAGCAAAATGGTCTCTGCTTTGCATATTTGTCTCTCTTCACCATCATCCTTCAGGATTTTAAGAGTTAATGTGGAATCAAATAAATGAGACTTAAATCACTTTGTTTCATGAAACACCTCTTCTTCATAAAATTTCTCATCAATCAAAATGAATTCTTTAAACTGTATAGAGAGAACTCTGTTTATGACATGCTCCTTTTTGTGAGATTTTTGCTTTATTGACTATGCCAAAGCCTTTGACTCTGTGGATCACAATAAACTGGAAAATTCTGAAAGACATGGGAAGACCACCTGACCTGCCTCTTGAGAAATCTGTATGCAGGTCAGGAAGCAACAGTTAGAACTAGACATGGAACAACAGACTGGTTCCTCACCTCTTCTTAATATCTTCTGCTACTGTTAGGTCCATACCATTTCTGTCCTTTATTGAGCCCATCTTTGCATGAAATGTTTCCTTAGTGTTTCTAATTTTCTTGAAGAGATCTCTAGTGTTTCCCATTCTGTTGTTTTCCTCTATTTCTTTGCATTGATCTCTGAGAGTGGCCCTTTATCTCTCCATGTTATTCTTTGGAACTCTGCATTCAAATGAATATATCTTTCCTTGTCTCCTTTGGCTTTAGCTTCTCATCTTTTCTCAGCTAGTAAAGTAATGCTCAAAATTCTCCAAGTCATGCTTCAGCAATATGTGAACCGTGAATCTCCAGATGTTCAAGCTGGTTTTAGAAAAGGCAGAGGAATCAGATATCAAACTGCCAGTGTTCGCTGGATCATCAAAAAAGCAAGAGAGTTCCAGAAAAACATCTATTTCTGCTCTATTGACTATGCCAAAGCCTTTGACTGTGTGGATCACAATAAACTGTGGAAAATTCTGAAAGAGATGGGAATACCAGACCACCTGACCTGCCTTTTGAGAAACTTGTATGCAGATCAGGAAGCAACAGTTAGAACTAGACATGGAACAACAGACTGGTTCCAAATAGGAAAAGGAGTATGTCAAGGCTGTATATTGTCACCCTGCTTATTTAACTTCTATGCAGAGTACATCATGAGAAAAACTGGGCTAGATGAAGCACAAGCTGGAATCAAGATTGCCAAGAGAACTATCAATAACGTCAGAAATGCAGATGACACTACCCTTATGGCAGAAAGTGAAGAGGAACTAAAAAGCCTCTTGATGAAAGTGAAAGAGGAGAGTGAAGAAGTTAGCTTAAAGTTCAACATTCAGAAAACAAAGATCATGGCATCTGATCCCATCACTTCATGGGAAATAGATGGGGAAACAGTGGAAACAGTGGCTGACTATTTTGGGGGGCTCCAAAATCACTGCACATGGTGACTGCAGCCAAGAAATTAAAAGACACTCACTCCTTGGAGGGAAAGTTATGACCAACCTAGACAGCATATTCAAAAGCAGAGACATTACTTTCTCAACAAAAGTCCGTCTAGTCAAGGCTATGGTTTTTCCAGTAGTCATGTATGGATGTGAGAGTTGAACTATAAAGAAGGCCGAGCACAGAAAAATTGATGCTTTTGAACTGTGGTGTCGGAGAAGACTCTTGAGAGTCCCTTGGACTGCAAGGAGATCCAACCAGTTCACCCTAAAGTTGATCAGTCCTGCATGTTCATTGGAAGGACTAATGTTGAAGCTGAAACTCCAATACTTTGACCACCTAATGTGAAGAGCTGACTCATTTGCAAAGACCCTGATGTTGGGAAGATTGAAGGCAGGAAGAGAAGGGGAACACAGAGAATGAGATGGTTAGATGGTGTCACTGACTCAATGGATGTGACTTTGGGTAAACTCCGGGAGTTGGTGATGGACAGGGAGGCCTGGCGTGCTGAGGTTCATGGGGTCTCGAAGAGTTGGACACAACTGAGTGATTGAACTGAACTGAACTTTTCTCAGCTATTTGTAAGGCTTCTTCAGACAACCATTTTTCCTTTTTGCACTCCTTTTTCTTGGGGATCATGTTGATTCCTGTCTCCTGTACAGTATCACAAACCTCCACCCATAGTTCATCAGGGACTCTGTCTATCAGATCTAATCCCTTTAAATCTATTTCTCACTTCCACGGTATAATTGTAAGGGATTTGATTTAGGTCATGCCTGAATGGTCTAGTAGTTTTCCCTACTTTCTTCAATTTAAGTCTGAATATGACAATAAAGAGTTCATGATCAGAGCCACAGTCAGCTCCAGATCATGTTTTTGCTGACTGTACAGAGCTTCTCCATCTTTGGCTGCAAAGAATATAATCAGTCTGATTTTGGTATTGACCATCACTTGATGTTCATGTGTAGAGTCTTCTCTTGTGATTGGAAGGTGGCTAAAATAACAAAATATGTGTCTCCAGCCTGAGTGGCAGAAGAAATCAAGGAACAAGATTATTAGAAATGGTTGTGGAGTGGGCATGCCAACTGATGTTCCCTAAATAGAGATGTGACTACCTCCATACAAATCCCAGGACGTTGAGTTGCTAAGATTCCCAGTTTTACAGTGAAAGAAATTGAGACTCAGGTAGGTTAATTGAAGCTAAAAGCAAGAAGACAAGTTCATTCTCAAGCCATTCTTGCCACTTTTAATTTCCATAAATTGCTCACAAGT
>SJYC01095457.1:0-17558 GCA_006408675.1 Madoqua kirkii
TGGGAAGATTGAAGGCAGGAAGAGAAGGGGAACACAGAGAATGAGATGGTTAGATGGTGTCACTGACTCAATGGATGTGACTTTGGGTAAACTCCGGGAGTTGGTGATGGACAGGGAGGCCTGGCGTGCTGAGGTTCATGGGGTCTCGAAGAGTTGGACACAACTGAGTGATTGAACTGAACTGAACTTTTCTCAGCTATTTGTAAGGCTTCTTCAGACAACCATTTTTCCTTTTTGCACTCCTTTTTCTTGGGGATCATGTTGATTCCTGTCTCCTGTACAGTATCACAAACCTCCACCCATAGTTCATCAGGGACTCTGTCTATCAGATCTAATCCCTTTAAATCTATTTCTCACTTCCACGGTATAATTGTAAGGGATTTGATTTAGGTCATGCCTGAATGGTCTAGTAGTTTTCCCTACTTTCTTCAATTTAAGTCTGAATATGACAATAAAGAGTTCATGATCAGAGCCACAGTCAGCTCCAGATCATGTTTTTGCTGACTGTACAGAGCTTCTCCATCTTTGGCTGCAAAGAATATAATCAGTCTGATTTTGGTATTGACCATCACTTGATGTTCATGTGTAGAGTCTTCTCTTGTGATTGGAAGGTGGCTAAAATAACAAAATATGTGTCTCCAGCCTGAGTGGCAGAAGAAATCAAGGAACAAGATTATTAGAAATGGTTGTGGAGTGGGCATGCCAACTGATGTTCCCTAAATAGAGATGTGACTACCTCCATACAAATCCCAGGACGTTGAGTTGCTAAGATTCCCAGTTTTACAGTGAAAGAAATTGAGACTCAGGTAGGTTAATTGAAGCTAAAAGCAAGAAGACAAGTTCATTCTCAAGCCATTCTTGCCACTTTTAATTTCCATAAATTGCTCACAAGTCACATGTGAGCCCTGACCTTGTTTAGAAGAAAACCAGCAGTGATCACATAGGCTTGTACTTCTCTCAGCTATTCTCTAAATATATTCACACCTTCTTGCTTATCTAGCTTATCGTTTCCTTCCTGTCTTCAAAATTTCATCTTTTGAATTACCATGTTATTTACAAAGTTTTTCTGACCATCCCAATTCATCTGTAAAAGTCCATGGCTTTTAAGTTTTTAAGTTGTAATAAGTTATTTGGTCCAGTTCAGTTCAGTTGCTCAGTCGTGTCCGACTCTGCAACCCCATGAATTGCAGCACGCCAGGCCTCCCTGTCCATCACCAACTCCCGGAGCTCACTCAGACTCACGTCCATAGAGTCAGTGATGCCATCCAGCCATCTCATCCTCTGTTGTCCCCTTCTCCTCCTGCCCCCAATCCCTCCCAGCATCAGAGTCTTTTCCAATGAGTCAACTCTTCACATGAGGTGGCCAAAGTACTGGAGTTTCAGCTTTAGCATCATTCCTTCCAAAGAAATCCCAGGGCTGATCTCCTTCAGAATGGACTGGTTGCAGTCCAAGGGACTCTCAAGACTCTTTTCCAATTTGGTATGTGTTATAAATTGTCTTGAAATCTTGGTTATTGTTTCCATTATGAGCGAAGACTTTGCCCTGGCAAACATCTCAAGAACAGAGAGGACAGCTGCTCAGCATTGTGGCCATCCTGCCGCTACTTGCTCCTGTCCCTGGTCAGCGTTCAGACAACTAGCTGTCATTTAAAGAACCTGCCTGCCAGTGCAGGAGACGCAAGAGACACACTTTCCATCTGTGGATTGAGAAGATCCCCTGGAGGAGGAAATGGCAACCCATTCCAGTATTCTTGTCTGGGAAATCCTGTGGACAGAGAGCCTGGTGAGCTACAGACCATGGGTTTGCAAAGAATTGGACACGACTGAGCCAATACACACACACACACACACACACACAAAATAACAGGAAAAGAACCTTACTCATGGTGATGTGCAAACAGATTTTCACACCTGACCTATTTTTCCTAAACCACTGTCAGTGCTACAAGTAAATATTTATGAAACTAAAAGGCACTGGCATCTGATGTCTGATTTTCTGTAGGAATAACCACCTACTCTTGCAAAGATAGAGTTTTCTAAAGCAAGGTTAAAAGGTCAAAGCTCTTTGTCCTTCATGTAATAGTTACTGAGCACTTGAAATGTTCTTATACTGTACCAGATATTGAGGTGGAAGCGCAAAAGACAAGTCTGTTCTTCAGGAACATGTAGTCCAGTGTTAGATGCAGGAAAGTAAACAGGCGATTATATGGCAGTGCGGTACATGTCCCCAGTTTTCCTGGAGCCGGTTATTTGTCTCCTTCTCAGCATTATTTCATACAAATTTGAAACTACTCTTTTCTTCCCATTCTCTATTTTATTTTTCAATCTCATTTCCTAGAATGTATAATAACACACTTTATTTATGCTTTTCTCTAATAGGCAACTTCTAAATAATGACTTTATCTCATCCTACTGTACATGTTTATTGTGTATTTTTAAAGCGTGTGTAAGCTGCTTCTCAAATAACTTTCAGTGATCCCCACCTTGGGGTATTCGTGGTCTTGTGCCGTCTCTTCCCTCTTGTGTGGACTGGACCTAGTGTCTTGTTTACAGCAAATGGAATGTGGCAAAGGTGATGGAATGTTCCTTCTGTGACTGGGTTATACATGAATGTACGTCCACCTCTCTCTGGCTAGTCTCTGTGGTTCCCCTGGCAAAGTAAATGGCCATGTTAAAAGCTACGTCATGGAGTGACACATGTGTAAGACACTGAGGGCAACTTTCAGCCAACAGTCAGCAAGAAACCAGAGCACCCTGTCCCAGTAGAACAGAAGCAACTGAATCCTCCCAACAACCATGACCCAGAGAAGCTGTGAGATAATAAATATTGTTGTTCTGAGCCATTATCTTTTGGGTTATTTGTTAAACAGCAATGGATAATACAGCTTGGAACAGACTGGATTTATCATATTGATACATGGACTTAATGACTAATCTTCTGCCCTCATGTTTTCCAGAGATTTTCCTAACTTGTAACATGTCCTCCACTGTACCTTTGTTTCATTTTTCTTTTGTCTTTCTAAACTGCTACACTTCTTGGTGAGCAGTTCTAACTTCTTATAGGAAGCTAGATTTTGATGTCCAGTGCAATAAAATAGAGTAGCTTACAAGACCATGAAAGTTTTCTTAACTAGAGGGTAGCGTTTCGGAGTCCTGGAAGATAACATATTGGCAAAGCCCCAGGCTTGCTAGCTCCCAGTCTCGCTCACCTTGCCAGCTGCAGTAGCTTCCACCCCCATCTCCCTATTCTTGCTGCCCCTCAGGTCCGATCTCCCCACAGCAAGTCAGAAGGATCTTTCTGAAATGCAAATCTTCCCCTCACAGTGCTCTACCACCCCCCTACCCCTGCCGCCACACACACACACTTAAAGTATCTCGAGACCTTCTTGATTTCAGGTAAATGGGAAAAGACCTCTTCAGGGCCTACCAGGCCCCGCAAGGTTCGGTCAGCGTACACCTCCCCGTGCCCTTGGTTCATATTCTTCTCACTCTAGCTGTCAGGCCACTACAGCCCCTCATCTCGGCTCCCTTTCTGCCATCACATATTTCCATACCCTCTTTCCTCTCCTAGGAATACGAGTAAATACTGCAGATAAGAAAGGCACGCTCATCTTTCAGATCACAGCTCATCATGCAGAGCTTGTCCTCCCAAATATTCTGTGATCTTCTTTATGTTCACACATCACCATAAAACCCTTCATAACCCAGATCCCACTTTCAATATTTCAGCTCTTTGGAAGAGATTTTTCCAGATCATAAGCTCCCTCCTGGCAGGTACCACATAACATCTGTCTCAACAATGTATAATGAGGCCTGGCAATAATAGATGTATGATAAATATATATGAATAAATGAACGAAATAGCACTAAACTCTTATCCTTAGTAGCAGTGTTGTTATTACACTTCAACTTCAATAGAGTATTAATTTTATGTTTCATTTAATATGAACGTGGTACAGAGAAAGAGATTAGAACAAAAGGGAGATAGTTTTAGAAAGTCGTTATGTATGTGCACTAAGTATGTTTTCCTGAACCTATGTACTGGATATTAGTCCCCCTTTTAGACTGTATGATGTTTTTCCACATGCTAAAGTACAAATCTAGGGTTAATATACAGTACGTTAAATATCTGTTTTCTTTTGACCAAATTTGATGAAGAATTAGGTGAATCCAGTCAAACACTGAATTAGTCACTTGGCTGGTAACTGTTTTTTACTTGTTCAAAGTAGATTTATCTTGCAGCATAAAACTGAAGAAGCACTGCCACCCCTTGAAACACAAGAGGCCCACTCAAGAAACATCCGTTGATACCTGAGCTTGCTTGGTCGTCGTTTTCTTCCTCTCTTGACCACATTTGTCCTTGACAATATTAGTTTTCATTAGAATCAGGCTGATAGTTTTCTTTAATCTTTGTTCCACTGATGAGTATCTCCTTAAAATTAATTTTTAAAATAATGCTCAAAGCTTTCAAAATATTGAGTTCTTCAAATTTAATTTTCCTCAATTTATTTCTTATTTATACTCTGTAAATAAGAATATATATATTTCCAATTGAAACAGACCTTGAAACATAACATATCTTTATATAGCTGTGATCCACCCACTCAGAAGAAAACAATTCATGAACATGGAGTTTAAAATATATCATAAAATTCACGCTTCATACCGTGCCAATTTAACACAAACATGCCACATCCCTTGCATTAATAACTATAGATTATGACTGATAAAAGTTCATAAGATTGCAACTGAAAATCCATTTATAGATCAGAAAAAAATCTGAGTAATGAAATTTAGATATACAGAAGAACCAGATCTTTTATATACAGATGACCAGACTCTCTAATGCCATACATGATTCATTATAATGAGGCATTAAGCAGTTATGCAGCTTTACTATTTCATATCCTAAAAAGAGAATCAGAATATCTTTTATAAATATAGTTTTTTTTCTTCAAAAGTTCATTAAAACAAAAAGTTGGGTGATATTTGTGGGATGAGAAAGTGCATTTGTTTAATTCTGACTGCTTACAAAATGTCTCATATTGGTCACTGGCAATTTGTTGGATTATTCAATCAGAATTTTAAAAAAAACACCTTGATATTTTGAAAACAATGTTAAAATTATATGACTCTAAAACAAAATCACTTTGTAGATTGTGAAATCTGGTAGTGCTACTCACTCACAACTCTAAAAGAAGAGTTTACCTGTAGAAAAATAATCAGCATTCTTAATAGGTGCTATTACATGATCTATTACATAGCAACAAAAATACTACAAGAAACCAAATTAGTTTTTATTCTCAACTTATCTGAGTGATTTCCCAGTCTGTCACTAAATCCTATTTTGAAGAGTCCATCAGTTTTTAAGCTTGTCCCAAAGTTGATGCAAGGAATACAACTGTTTATTTTAACCTTGCATATCTTATATCAGGGAAGTACAATTTTTAGGGTGGAATATTATTAAAATAGTGCTGGACAGATAGACTAAAATATCATTCAGAAGTTATCCACAATCTGAGATAGCACTAAATTATCGCACAGACAACTGAAACGCTGTGCCTTCTAGATAGAAGACCATCAGCGTAAAAGGTTGCTCTCCCTCTGCTTGGCAAGTTATCTGCACAAAAAAAAGCTCACTTCTGGTCCCTCTATATTCTATATTGCCCTGCAACAGCAGAGAATGTTTTGCAATTTTTTTCTTCTTATGCATTATCAGCAGGTCTCTTTGGAAAATAAAATGCCTGATTCTTTTTTAAAAAAATAAATAAAGGCTATCCATATAAAAGAAAAATCATTTGTGAAGCTTTTCTTCAGGAGACCATCTTTGTTCCAGTGCACACCATTCCAGCTAGAATTTGGAGAGGCCAGGTGACACAGTGGGGAAATATCTGAACTGCAGCTCAGGAAATAAGTCGCAAATTGGAAAAAATTCTGGAAGATTACATAATAGGTGACTATTTTCTGCTAGTGTTTTTTTATTGATTCATTTTAAGTGGTACATTATTCAAGCAGAAACATTCACAAGAATTTAAGATCCTACAAAAATGAACTAACATCCTTATTTGTTGATACTATTGTTTATCTTTTTTCTTCCGTGACAAATTTTATTATAATTAAATAATTTATGCTTTTATTCTTATTATAGGATAATAAGTAAATTGATTATTTGTTCACAAAAAGTTTTTCCTATACTTCCTATACAAAGTGCTTATCTAAATTTGACTACTTCCCTTCAGGAAACTGACCGGGTTTACTCACAATGGATGTGAGTAGATGTGAGTAAATGAGATGCTTGTGTAGCATCACATTTAGTGGTCAAAGGCAGAAAATCAAAGAGACATGCTCCCGTTGGCTTTCAGGTCAAGCCCTCCAGCCCATGCTTGTTCTTTTTTGCCAACTCAAGGCAAACCAGCCTGGAGAACTTGGGGTCTGGATACTGAAGAATACATGGGCAAAAGACAAAAGCAGTTTGGTTTCCTGAATCACACGTGCTGGAAAACTGCCCATGGATATAAACATTTTTTGGAATTTTCCTGAGCAAGAGTTAACTTTATTAAGTCACTGGGATTTTAATCCAGGAGCTATATTTTAGTTTTCAGATCAATAATTTAGTTGAAATATGTGAGCAGTAAAATTTTGTATTAGTTTCTGCTGCTGTATAACAAATTACCACAAACCTAGCACCTCTAAGCAGCACAAATTTATTACCTCCAGGTTCCTGTGGGTCAGAAGGCTAAGAACTATGCTTAGGGTCTCACCAGCCTGAAATCAAGGTATCAACAGGACTGCAAATTCTTCTTGTGAGGTTCTGAGTCCTTTTCCAAGTCCATTTAGGTCACTGGCAGAATGTAGTCTTTTGCACTGTAGGACGGAGGTTTCTATTTTCTCAATGGCTACTGGCTTGGGGTCACACTTAACTCCTGGAGGTCTGGGGCATAGACCCTCTCACAGCATGGCACTTTCATTCTTTGAAGCCAGTAGAAGCATGTCTCTGATTTTCTCTGTCTTTGACCCTAAATCCTCTTTTAAGAGATCACTTATTTGCATCAGGCCCACCAAAATTTTCTTCCTTTTGATTAGCTCAAAATCAGCTGATAAGAGATCTTAATTGTATCAGCAAAATTCCACCCCCTTTGCCTTATAATGTCACAGAATCATAGGAGTGATTAGACCTCTCACAGCATGGCACTTTCATTCTTTGAAGCCAGTAGAAGCATGTCTCTGATTTTCTCTGTCTTTGACCCTAAATCCTCTTTTAAGAGATCACTTATTTGCATCAGGCCCACCAAAATTTTCTTCCTTTTGATTAGCTCAAAATCAGCTGATAAGAGATCTTAATTGTATCAGCAAAATTCCACCCCCTTTGCCTTATAATGTCACAGAATCATAGGAGTGATAGCTAGCATAGTTATAAGTCCCCACCACCACCACCACATACTAATGGAGAAGGGCATGTGAGAGGGCAGAGTCATTGAAAGTGAAAGGATAGTCACTTAGTGGTGTCCGACGCTTTGTGACCCCATCAACTGTAGCCTACCAGGCTCCTCCATCCTTGGGGTTTTCCAGGCAAGAGTACTGGAGTGGGTTGCCATTTAGGACCCTTTTAAAATCCTTACAAGGTAGCTCATTTTGTTTTTATTTGCCTTTCCCTATGACTAATGATAGTGAACCTCTTTTATAATACACTTACTTGCCAACTTTATATCTTCTTTAGTGAAGTGTCTGTTGAAATATTTTATCCATTTTTATTGGTTTGTTCTTTTATAATTGAGTTTTAAGAGCTTTTATACACTCTAGATGAAAGTCCTTTAGAAGATGTGTTTTGTAAATATATTCTCCGACCTATGCTGTGTCTTTTCATTCTCTAAACATTATTTTTTGAAGAATGAAATTTTTTGTTTTAATAAAGTTTATTTTATTATCTTTTTTTCTTTTATGATTCATGCTTTCAGTGTTATACTTAAGAAACATTTGCCTAACTCAAGTTCACAAAGATCTTCTCCTATGTTTTATGTATAATTTTTGCAGCTTTAGGTTTTTCATTTAGGTCTATGATTAATTTTTGTTAATTTTGTTTAGGGTACAAGGTATGCTGCTGCTGCTGCTGCTGCTGCTAAATCGCTTCAGTCGAGTCTGACTCTGTGCGACCCCATAGACGGCAGCCCACCAGGCTCCCTGGGATTCTCCAGGCAAGAACACTGGAGTGGGTTGCCATTTCCTTCTCCAACGCATGAAAGTGAAAAGTGAGCTTGAGGTTAATTATTTTGGTCATGAATGTCCAATATTTCTAACACCACTTGGTGAAAAGACCATCCATTTCCCATAGCTTTTGCAACTTTGCCCCAGATCAATTCACCATACAAATGTTTGTCTATTTCTAGACTCTCTTCTTTACAATTGATTTATGCTTCTATTCTTTCTTCAATATGATACTATTTTTATACTGTGGTTTAAAAGTAAAAGTAACTTTTAAAGTCAGATATTATGAGCTGTGCAACTTCATGCTTTTTTTTTATACTTAATGGTCTTTCAACATTAAGCATAATGCTGTCTGTAAATTGTATATATTTAGATGCCCTTTAATAGATTGAAAAAGTTCCCCTCTATTTCTAACTTGCTGAAAAATATTATTATGAAGAGCTATTGTATTTTTGTCAAACAATTTTTCTGTATTGATTGAGGTAATCATAAGGTTTTTTTCGCATTTTTACTCTGTTAATTGTTTATCATGATGCAGCAACATTTTTATATATTGCTGGATTAAAATGTTTATATATTTTTGCATGTATGTTCCTGCTGCTGCTGCTGCTAAGTCACTTCAGTCGTGTCCGACCCTGTGCGACCTCATAGACTATTAAACTAGAGACTTGTTTTCTTGCACCAGCATGATTTGATTTGATTTTCAGCCCAATGCCAGTTTCATAAAACATTCATAAAAATGTTGGGAAATATTCACTTCTCATCTACTTTATAGAAAATTTTACATTGAATTGGCATTATTTTCTCCTTAAATGTTTGGTAGAAATTGCCAGTGAAGCCATCTAGCGAACGAACCTATCTAGGGTTTTCTTTGTTGGCAGGTTTTGAACTACAAATTCAATTGCTTTGGTAAATTTAAGACTATTCAGATTATCTGTTTTCTTAGGTGAGCTTAGGTTTTCTGCATCTTTCAGGGAATTTATCCATTTCATTTGATACCAATATTTATGGGCATAAACTTGTTCATGAAATTCCTTTATTATTATTTTAGTAGCTGTGGGTTCTTTAGTGATCTCATTTCTTCAATACCTGATAAAGCTAAGTATGTCATCTCTCTTTTTTCTTGCCAAGTTTAACCAGAGATTTGTCCATTCTATTATTTTTTTTAAGAAATCAACTTTTGGTTTAAATGATTTTAATAATCTCTATTGCTTTTTTGTTTTCAGTGTCTTTGTTTTATGTCCTTAGATTTATTATTTACTTCTTTCTGTTTCATTTTGTTTTCATTTACTTTTCTTTTTCTGGTTAGGTAAGTTAGTCACTCAATTATGTTCAGCTCTTTGTAACCGAATGGACTGTACCTGCCAGGCTCCTCTGTCCATGGGATTTCCCAGGCAAGAATACTAGAGTAGGTAGCCATTCCCTTCTCCAGGGGATCTTCTCGGCCCAGGGATAGAATCTGGGTATCCTGCATCACATGCAGATTCTTTACTGTCTAAACTACAAGGAACCTCATAGTAACATATAAACTTTGATTTCAGATAATACCATTTATTTTCCTTGAAGTATTGAGTTAGCTACATTCTAAGATTTTTGATATGTGGTGCTTTTATTTCTACTTAGTTTGGAGTATGTTCTAAATTTCCTTGAAACTTCCTGTTTCGCCCGTGAGGAATATAGATCTGTGTTGTTCAATTTCCAAATATGTATTTTCCATACTTACTTTTCATATTAATTTCTTATAAAAATCATAGTTGAAATCAGTACTTTATAGCATACTTTCTTCAGAAAATGGATCAGTTTGCATCATCAATGACTATGATCTTCTTTTCATATGTCCCGTCAAGGAAAGGTTGTACGTTAAATCAACCTGGACATTATTAAAGTTAAAATATATTCAGGACTTATTAATTCTAGATACTATTGTAAACACTTTCCTTTGGGACATTTTTCATCTTTTTAACAAACTTAGGAGAAAGTTAATATAATTTACATATCACAGATCAATTAACCTATGCACAGAGAAATTAAATTCTCCAAGTTCACATAACCTTGTAAGTGGTGGATTCAGAATAGGAACCTAGTTAAAAGACCACATTTGAGACTCTAAACTCTGTAGGATACCAAATTAGGGAGGGCTTATATTTATAAATAAAAGGAAAAGAGATTTAATGAGTGTGAGTTTTATATAGTATTAGGTTCATCACACATGGAGATATATTTAATCAACTTAAATTATATATTATTATAAAAGCAAATACCCTTATTGGTCACTTATATCTGATAACTGTGTGAGTGTGTGCCCGTGTGTGTCCTCGTGCATGCGCTCAGTCATGTCCAACTCTTTGTGACCCCATGGACTGTAGCTGCCAGCCTCCTCTGTATCTGATAAGTATATAGTTCTTAATTAAATAGCCATGTTGCTAAAATGATATTTGCAGGTAAATCTTTCATTGACCAAATAAAAATTAAAAGTTATACACTATAGTACTCTCTAGAGAAGGCTTCTACATGTTTTTATCAATAAATAAAAGTGTCTTATTCAATTATAACTTGTCAACAAATATAATTATAAATTTCTGAGATCATAGCAATGTCAAAATGTTTCTGGAGTTACATATTTTTATAACTCCAGCAGGTCTCCAAGCCTAATCTCATCTTGAAGCCAGAAAATATACTGAAGTCTTTGTGGTTAGTTTGATTTGCAGGCACTTTGGCCCATTGCAAATTTTGTAACCAGCAGCAAATCTCATGGCTCCTTGCTAGGGCCAAACCTCATTCTGGCATGCTACCACAGTTCAGTCATTTCTTTGAGAAATTGTGTTCTACTGTTCAATCAACTAATTTTAAAATGAATGCTGGTAATACAGCTAGGAATAAAGGGAGAACATTCCATATTAACTTACACTGCATAACTGTACATTAGCTACTATTAAGTCTCATGTGTCTCTTTTGAGGTGCATTTTTTATACTAGGATATTTTCTTCTTAAAATCAAGAGCTAAAATTTGTCATATTTTTTTCTTTCTTCTTTTCAACCAATATGTATTTAAATACTTAAGACAGACACTTTGTTATAGAAGATTTTGTACATCCCGGGCATGATCAGAAAGAAAATGTGAATCATTTTTCTGCTGATTTTCCAGGATCAGCTTTTTTTCTATTATCCTGATAAACCTAGAGCATTTGTAAGTCTCTAGAAATGAAATAAGTAAGCAAGCATAGTGTCAAGATGCCATATTCATGAAATACAAATAAATTGATTTATTAGCAAATTTAGTTGCTATATTGTGTAAACACAAATATTAGGTCATGTGTGTTACAGCCCTATATTGTTTTTCTTTATTTTATATACATCTTTGTTTGATTTTGGGCTTCCCTGATGGCTCACTGGTAAAGAACCCACCTGCAATGTGGGAGACCTGAGTTCAATCCCTGGGTTGGGAAGATTCCCTAAAGAAGGGCATGGCAATGCACACTAATAATCTTGCCTGGAGAATCCCCATGGACAGAGGAGCCTAGTGGGCTATAGTCCATGGGGTCGCAAAGATTTTAATAAGTTCACACATCCTTTAGCATACCAGTATGTCATCTATCGTTACTGTGTAAGCATTTGCTATGTTGTTTGCACTGCTGTCATTTATAAAGAAAACACAACGCTTAGTGAATGTCCTGTAATTTACCTTTCTTATTGTTAGACATTTCATTATCTGTATTTGCATAGGAAGCTATTCCTCGAAAATCATAGCTCAAAAGGCAGTTATTTCCTTTAATCCTGATTTTGTGAGTTAAAAATTGAAACAGGGACAACTTATTTCTACTCTACAGTGTCTGGGACCTTCTTCTGTGTCATTTGAAGGTGTCTAGTGAGCCACTCTGTGGTAACTTCGTTGTATGAGTCCAATCCACACCTTACCTGATAATTGATAAATCCTTACCAGGTAGATTAGTGATAAAGAATCTGCCTGCACTTCAGGAGATACAGGAGACACAAGTTCAATCCCTGGGTCAGGAAGATCCCCTGGAGAAGGGAATGGCAACCCATCTAGTATTATTGCCTGGGAAATCCCAAGGACAGAGGAGGCTGGCATGCTGCAGCTCATGGAGTCACAAACAGTCAGACATAACTGAGCAGACATACACCTTACCAGGTAGATCCTTATCCTACAGTGGTAAACCAATGTTTACCTTCCATTTCTGAAATGCCACAGCTACCCCTACCACTTCAGACCTTAGCAAAATGCCTCATCTATTAACGTGGTACCCACACAATGTTGCTTTATACCAAATAACTTACTTTTTATGATCAAGGAGGTATTACAGCAGGCACAAGCATGATATTTTATTGGCCTTGATGATGCTGTGAAAGTGCTGCACTCATATGCCAGCAAATCTGGAAAACTCAGCAGTGGCAACAGGACTGGAAAAGGTCAGTTTTCACTCCAATCCCAAAGAAAGGCAATGCCAAATAATGTTCAAACTACCGCACAACTGAATGCATTTCACAGGCTAACAAAGTAATGTTCAAAATTCTCCAAGCCAGGCTTCAACAGTGTATGAACCATGAACTTCCAAGTGTTCAAGCTGGATTTAGAAAAGGCAGAGGAACCAGAGATCAAATTGCCAACATCCGCTAGATCACTGAAGAAAACAAGAGAGTTCCAGAAAAATATCTACTTTTGTTTTATTGACTCTGTCAAAGCCTTTGACTGTGTGGATCACAACAAATTGTGGAAAATTCTTCAAGAAATGGGAATACCAGGCCACCTTACCTGCTTCCTGAGAAATCAGGAAGGTCAAGAAGCAATAGCTAGAACTGGACATGAAACAGCAGAATGGTTCCAAATCAGGAAAGGAATATGTCACAGCTGTATATTGTCACCCTGCTTATTTAACTTATATGCAGAGTACATCATGAGAAACCCTGGGCTGGAAGAAACACAAGCTGGAATCAAGATTGCCAGGAGAAATATCAATAACCTCAGATATGCAGATGACACCACTGTTATGGCATACAGGAAAAAGAACTAAAGAGCCTCTTGATGAAAGTGGAAGAGGAAAGTGAAAAAGTTGGCTTAAAACTCAACATTCAGAAAACTAAGGTCATGGCATCTGGTCTCATCACTTCATGGGAAATAGATGAGGAAAGAGTGGAAACAGTGGCTGACTATTTTTCTGGACTCCAAGATTGCTGCAGATGGTGATTGTAGCCATGAAATTAAAAGACACTTAGTCCTTAGAAGGACAGTTATAACCACCCTAGATAGCATATTAAAAAGTAGAGACATTGCTTTGCTGACTAAGGTCCGTCTAGTCAAGGCTGTGGTTTTTCCAGTGGTTATGTATGGATGTGAGAGTTGAACTCTCACTATAAAGAACTATAAAGAAAGCTGAGTGCCAAAGAATTGATGCTTTTGAACTGTGATGTTGGAGAAGACTCTTGAGAGTTCCTTGGACTGCAAGGAGATCCAACCAGTCCATCCTAAAGGAGCTCAGTCCTGGGTGTTCATTGGAAGGACTGATGTTGAAGCTGAAACTCCAATATTTTGGCCACTGATGTGAAGAGCTGACTCATTGGAAAGGACCATGATGCTGGGAAATATTGGAGGTAGGAGGAGAAGGGGACGACAGAGGATGAGATGGTTGGATAGCATCACCGACTCGATAGACATGGGTTTGGGTGAATTCTGGGAGTAGTGATGGACATGGAGTCCTGGCATGCTGCGGTTAATGGGGTCTCAAAGAGTCAGACATCACTGAGCAATGGATCCTCGCATCTGGACCCATCACTTCATGACAAATAGATGAGGAAGCAATGGAAACAAGAGTTTATTTTGAGGGGCTCCAAAGTCACTGCAGATGGTGACTGCAGCCATGAAATTAAAAGATGCTTGCTTTTTGAAAGAACAGCTATGACCAACTTGGACAGCATATTAAAAACAAGAGGTATTACTTGACAAACAAAGGTCCGTCTAGTCAAAGCTATGGTTTTTCCAGTCATGTATGGATGTGAGAGTTGGACCATAAAGAAATCTGAGTACCAAAGAGTTGATGCTTTTGAACTGTGGTGTTGGAGAAGACTCTTGAGAGTCCCTTGGACTGCAAGGAGATCCAACCAGTCCATCCTAAAGGAGACCAGTCCTGAGTGTTCATTGAAAGCTCTGATGCTGAAACTGAAACTCTAATACTTTGACCACCTGATGTGAGGAACTGACTCATTGGAAAAGACTCTGATGCTGGGAAAAATTGAAGGCAGGAGGAGAAGGGGTCAACAAAGGGTAAGATGGTTGGATGGCATCACAGACTCAGTGGACATCAGTTTGAGTAAGCTCTGGGAGTTGGTGATGGACATGGAATCCTGGCATGCTGCAGTCCATGGGGTCACAAAGAATCAGACATGCCTGAGTGACTGAACTGAACTAACATATATTCCTCATCCATAAAACAGCTGAAAAGAATATTGGAAAATGCTTATCTAAGTTATCAGCTCTGGAAACTGTCCTCTGTCCTCCATGATTTGATATATTTACTAACTAATGGTCATCAGCAAGTACTGTGTACTTAATATTATAATATTTGGGGTTTGGGAAAAGGAGCTGATGTATTACTAGATCCTTTCATCATCATACCTTGTGGTTCAGTTGTGAAATTGTTGAATCTCTTCTCCATGGTCTTGCAGTCTGCCAGATGTGAGATTTAATTTTTCGTATGTGTGTGGCAGGGTGTTCTTTTTGCCAGGGCAATGCTTCAAGTTCCACTAACTCATAGCTTTGACCACTGTATCATACTATACTCCCATACCCACATGTCATGGGTTTAACTTCTCTGATTCTACCATCAGTGACATTCATTTTTTCCTCTAATTTTGTGGAAATGTTCTGGTAAAATTTCTTCCATTAAGTGGAAAATTAGATACTACAAAAGACAAGTAAGAACTGTATATGGCAAAGGAGAAAACGGAAAAGAATGCTTTTTGTATTTTCTTCCATTTAACCTGTGACCATCAAGGCTTTTGACAGGAAACTGCATCTAGTCTTTGAGAAAAACTGATCTGGTTTAGAATCCCATTAGGAATAAGCTAGAGTGCCTGTTACACTGTACCCTCGCCACCAGGGAGTGTGAAAAAAATGCTTGGTGGACAAAAATGCAGTTGCCTTAATCGAAAACATTTTCTTACTAACATGATTGGACATTTTTCATATGTTTAGTGGATGTTTATAAAGCTCCTTTTATGAATGAATGTAATGTAATGTGCCCAATCTTTTTATCGGGACATTCTAAGACATCTTCGACATGCTGTAAGAACTGGCTTAGAGAAATACTTTGCTTACGACTCAAAGAATGAAACACACACACACACACACACACACACACACATAGACATGAACACACATACACATTTGCAGATGGTTATTTTAGATGTAATATTTGCAGATGTAATATTTCAGAGTTCTGAAATATTACATATCCTATCTACACTTCATCTCTCATAAACAGTAGCTAAGTGTTTTATAAGATTATTACTTAATGTTATAATTGTCTGATGAAAAACAGAGGAACAGAAAATACATACTCTTTAAATAAAAGTAAAAAATAAAATAAAATGAGGAAAGTCTACACAACATATTAGTTAAAGGCACATAACATAAAGTTAAAGGCACATCACATAAAATCAGAAGTTCCTGGTCTCTGAGCCACACCATAGAAGTACGTGAGACACCTTAGGAAGTTGAAGTAGAATATTATGTGCTATTTTATATTTCCTGTTTGTGAGTGACCTAAATACAGCCATTCCAAGTGACCAGAGAGAGAAAGCTCCCAAGGGTTGGGAAAGCTACAACCAGGCAACAGCTTGAGTTGTAAGAGAGTCACAGCAATAGATCTTAAAAGCCCTGCCCTGGGAGGGCCAGGCTGATGGTGGGGGCAAAGACCGTGAATGCAGCCTGGGTCTTACTGTACCTGGGAACACATCGTGAATCTAACCACACTCGTCTGGCGCTGACTTCCTTGCAATGTGCCTCCACGCCTCCAGATTATCAGTCCTTAGAAACCTGGAGCCATGGGATGACATTTAACTCTGAACTGTCTTCTTTGTATTTAGCGCAACAAGGGCTAATAAGGTACAGAACCTAGGATTATAATTGCAAGAATGTTAAATTAGCACTCACGGTTTCCAACAGAAGCTAGTGAAGTTACCAAAGAACAAGAATTCACATTTGATCATAAGCTAATTGAAGAAGCCTTCCTGACTTTGTAAAGCAACCAAAAGTAATAAAAGATGAGGGATTTAAACAGAAAGCAACGTTGAGGGATTTAATAGTTGGTAAAATAACATATCATAAAATTTTTTTCTCTTTCCTCCAACTCCAGGAGCATGGTATTGGCACTAGTACTGTAGTGTTTCCCTCATTCTGCCGTATATTACATGGTGATCACTTTTTCACTAGGCTGTGCATTTGTGGGAATCAGGTCTAGGATACGCAAGACATTCACCTTCATAGCCACTGTTGCATTTTGAGTATGTCCTAATCAGGGCTGAATAGATGAATACCACAATCGCTGACGACTATAACATTTAAATCGTTAAGCAACAGATTGCTTTTATTTTTTTTCCAGCTTTAACTACCTCTATGTGTTTGTGTAAAGTACTTCATAAATTTTAAGAAGCTGTAAATACTTTGGGAATCACCATTTTTATTTTTTCATTTGCAGGGTACTTTGTTAAACCATCAGAATATAAGAACCTGAATATAAAATTGGCTTGACCTGTCTTCTATTGTGAAAAAGTGAGAATGTAATCGAACATATATTCTAATGTATATAGTCCAACATTATTTTTGTCTGAAATATTTCATTATAGACATAATTTCAAAAAAATCTGAATATACCATTTTCAAGTCACTTTTTATTTTAACACATATAAAGAATTTAGCTGCAGTCTTTGTACTATTCTGGATGATAAAGGAAGAAGGCATTTGAAGTTTGAATTAGGCAGTAAAATTTTCATGGCACTAATTATAAAGTAGATCATTATTTGATTTTAATTCTGAAGCATGTGTTACCTATTCTCTTTTAATGTTTGTGTCTTGGAAATACTTTGAGGAGGGTGAATAGACCAAATTGTGAAGGAAAAAAGCACCAGTCCTAGCTATTTTATCAGTATGTATTAAGTTTTTTATCTTTTTTTTAAAAAATTATTACCCTGTCAAAATTAAATTCACAGGAAATTTAAAGGCTAGTTAAAATATTTCAATATAGTTAAAATCTTTTTGAATTTCCAGATGCATTATTTCTTCAGTAAATGTTATAAAATGCAAAATTAATTAAAATCTTTGTATTATACACTATCTACTCATT
>SJYC01095458.1:0-25141 GCA_006408675.1 Madoqua kirkii
GTAATTAATGTTTGATACTTGTTAACATTAGTTATTTTGTTAACTAATGTTAACATAGTTAACATTAGCTACTTTGTTAACAAGATCTTCTCTTTATTTTAAATTCTCTAACACAGGATCTTTTCCTAATTCAAGCAGAATATCTGATTTTTTTGCCTGTGACTTACATCTTTTTGTTCTACTTGTGTCTGTGTTTGAAGTTAAATGTCTATACCACATTACCTATATCTAAATGGTCTGATGGCAGTGAAATAGGACTTTATAACTTCAAAGAACAGTATAAGAGAAGGGTAAAGAACAGGGTAACAGAAATTCAGAAGGAAACAGATTGTTCTCCCTGAGGGAAAAGTGAAAAAAAAATTTGCAAAAGAACTGGTCTCTTTTTTTAATCTCTGGGATGAAAACGGTAACCATAGAAATAACAATAAAACTTAGGCTTCCTTGTCAAAGAATATATCTTGGTGAATGACAGTCCTCGATACTATTTTTAGATCTTTGCCCTTACAGCCTTTCTCAATATTTTAGAATCTCTAGAAAGAATACACCTGTGCCATTCATGGACCAGCAACTTGGCCTGAAAATTGAAACAGACTTAAAAAATTGGGCAGAGATGTCACACAAAACATAACCGTCAGTTTTCTATGAAGGATGGGAGAGATGAAGAAAGGATTGTCTCAGATCTCTACCAGTTATATTTTTTCAGTTAATAAGGCATAAAAACTCCTTGTCTAATTTAAGAGGAAACTTGGTGGAAGAACAGAAAAATATCTTATGGAATTTAAGAAGATAACTAAGTATCCCATATTTGAAAGAAGGAACTGAACCACAGCAGCAGACGTTTGTAAGTTTTTTCTTTCTAAGAATGCTATCTGATTGAGAATTTACTCCAGTGACGCTTGGTCTTGGGGATTTTATCTACCAAATGTCCTCAGTCTTCTGTAACCAAGCACAAGTTCAAGAAGGATGAATAAAACCATTAGAAGAACTGCCCCAAACCACCCCAGCCCCTGCCTCCTACTTGGGAGACAGCTCCTACAAAAGGAGAAGGCATTTTGCAGGGCCATCATTTGGAAAGACACCACCAGGATAACCACACAGTGAGGGTCAACATTCAAACCTAGCATGCTCAGATCATGAACTGCTAAACAGACTTCAGTATAACAAAACCAGTGACCCCACTGCTAAAGAAATCCATGCAGTTATCCTCTCATTAATTTATTTACACATCAATTAAGCATTTATTATAAAAGAGAAGTTAGGCTATATAATTAGGATGTAAAAATGACAGAGATACAACCATAGGTTTTAAGAGTTTATAGTGTACCAAAAAGAACAAAACATGCATGTATGAAAAATAAACATAAATTCTTCAATGATAAGGACAATTAAAGATGCTAAGCAGTGAATTTAATTTTGAGGAGGAGAACAGAATGCATTTTATGTATTCATATTCTCCTAAATTCAGTGCGACCAGGACTCTCCCAGGATCCATATTTAAAGCAAGCACAGCAGATCCTGTCTCTTGCATCTGTGTCTGTGTTCATATGCTATGGGTTTCCTGCCTCTCTCTGTTGCACTCATATCACTTTTATTTTTGAATGAAAGGCCTTGTTTTTTGGGTGAGATTTCAGTGTCCTCACAAAGACTCCTCTGATTTCCATATCATGTCCACCTGCACATTATTAGTGCCTGAAATTTCCCTATTGTTGAGTTGTACCTGCTGTCCTCAAGAAAAGAATAGAAATGAACACTACAATCATGACAGGGATTTTTTTTTTCAGTTTTTCTCAGGGATTTACATGGATAAGAAACAGTAGCATGAAAAAGAAGTTTTTAATCTCCTTCTATGTCCAGAACAATACCTGCATGAGGTCCTTACAGGGGTTAAGAGATATAAAAACTGAATGGCTTTTCTCATAAATATGATGCTTTGATTTTTTAAAGGTTGTTGGGCCTCTTTCCAGCTTCTGCAGTTAGAAACATGGATGTAATATAGCAGGTTTGCGTTTACTGCAATCATTTAATTCTATTTAAAGAGATCTGTTCCATATATTTGAAATCCATGCAATGAAGTAGTTCCTATTCAAGCAGATGTATATGTGCTTATTCAGTGCAAATTTTGTTTCTACAAGACAATGTCTCTGTATAATAAGAAGCATGTATTTTTACTTAAAAATTTGATGTTATGTAGAATTTTCTGATGGCAAAATACTTAACCTACCCTGATTGGCAAACAAATGTGCATGCTAACTCACTTCAGCCATGTCCAGCTCTTTGTGACCCATTGGACTACAGCCCAGCTCCTCTGTCCAGGAATTGAATGGGATTCTCCAGGCAAGAATACCGGGTGCCCTCCTCCAGTAGGTCTTCCCAACCCAGGGATCGAACCTGTGTCCCTTATGTCTGCTGCATTCGCAGGTATATTCTTTATCACTATTGCCAAACAGCTACCTCTAGACAAACTATATGTAAATGATAAATAGACATAAGGGTTTTTATGGAAAGAGTTGAAGATTGGTATATTCAATTTTACAGTCAGCCTTCTGTGTCAGTGGGTTCAGTTCAGTGTCTGTGGGTTCAACCAGTAATGGATTGAAAATATTTAAAAAATTCTAGAAATTTCCAAGAAGCAAATCTTGATCTTGCAGCATGCCAGCAACTATTTACATAGCATTTACATTATATTTACAACTACTTACATAGTATTAACATTGTACTCGGTATTACAAGGAAACTAGAGATGAGGTACAGTATACAGGAATGGGTATATTTGGTTATTTGTAAATAGTGGGCCATTTTATTATAAGAGGACTTTGGTATCCACTAGGAATCCTGGAACAATCCCTCTTAGATCCTGAGGGACAATCGTATGTATTATGAAATGATCACCCTGCTAAGTCTAATTAATCTCTATCACCACACATAATGGCAAACTTCGTTCTTGTGATGAGAACTTATAAGATCTATTAGCAACTTTTAAATATATACTATAGTACTATTAACTACAGTCACCATGTTCTATGTTATGTCCTCTTGACATATATTTTATGTTTGTATTTTGACCATCTTCACCCCTGCTTTCTTTGTCTTTAATTTTATCATCATGAATTTTAAGTTTACTTTTAATCATTATCTTTAATTTTGGGAGAACATCCATGAATAAATATAATGGGTAGTTATGTAAGGGAAGACAGTACAATGTAAAGATGCAGAGCTTGGGTCCTGAAGTCAGACTGTAGATCATTGCTTAATTTCTCAGTGTCTTATTTTCCTCACCTATAAATAAGAATTATAGTAGCACCCACTTCCTACGGCCCTTGTGGACATTAAATGGAATAATACACATAAAATGCTGAAGACAATACCTGTCATATTAAAAGCAATCACAAAAGTTAGCTATGAATATTATTTTCCACAGGCAATCAGAATAATTTTTCAAAGGATTAATTTCTTCATTGACATAAGCCTAGTTGTCACCATTTTAAACTCTTTAGTATACACTCATTTATTCATTTAGCAAATGTTTTTCTCTAGTACAGATTCTCAGGTGTCTCAGTGGGCAAAGAATCCACCTGTAATACAAGGACTCGAGAGATGCAGGTTCGATCCCTGGCTCTGGAAGATCCTCTGGAGAATGGCATGGCAACCCATTCCAGTATGGGGAATCACATGGACAAAGGAGCCTGGGGGGCTACAGTCCATAGCGTCACAAAGGGTGGGACAGAACTAGAATGAGTGAGCACACACATATTGTGACAAGTGCTTTATTAGATATTGGCAGCACAGAGATGTTTGCTCCATTCAAGGAGTTCAAGAGCTGAAATAGAGAAGCAGATTGTGGCAAAAAAATATTCATGCCAATGTCATAACTGGAATGATAGAAGTAGGCATGGGTTGCCATGGGCATACGTGGGAGATAATAGGAATCAAATCTCCCCTGTATGTAAGTACCAAAAAGGCTTCAGAAAGTAGCTGACATAAGCTGAGTCTTTAAATCTGGTAGTGTGCTCACCAAAACATTGGGAGAAATGTAACCTAAGTGAAACAGCACAGGCAATAGGTTTAAAAGTGATGAACTTTGAGAACTGTGAATAATTTTCTAAAAATGAAACAGTGAGCCAAAGATGGAGAGGTATAAAGCTTGATATTTGAGCAGAGTTGGATCATGTGTAATCGTAACTACTGTGATAAGAAATCTGAGCTTGGAGACTGTAGATACAGTCTCTACAAGGTCGTGTAGAGACTGTAGATACAAGACTTATTTAGAAAGAAATTCAGAGAAGCAGCCGATGATAGGTCAAAATGATGAGATCAGATAGTATTTATCATCTTTTAACAGGTATATAATTTACTTATTTATTATATTTATTTTTATTTTCTATCTCCTTGCACTAGAATGTATAAACTCAAGAAAAATAAGGATTCAGTCTTTATCCCCAGCAGTAAGAGTAGTGCCTGACACGTGGTAGATACTTGATAAATATTTGCTGAATAAATTGAAATCTCAACAATCCAGGTAAAAGAAAATGACAGTCTGAATGAACATGGTAATAATGAAGCAAAAAAAAAATAGATTTTAAGGAGCACAGGATCAGAGTTTGTGACTGATTAATGATGAGAGTTTTGTTTTGTTTTGTTTTTAAGCAAGTACTCAGTGTCCAAACTGAATATTATATCAATTCCCGAAAAAGTTATGGAAGAGGAGAAAAGTCTGGTGTGAGGAGAAAGGTGGTCAAGGCAATAAGAACTTAGCTTTTGGTTCGTTGTTCTTGAGGGACATACAGGCAGGAATTTAGAGATGTCCAGGAAATACTTAGATATATGATACTCAGTATTATTATGGTTTAACTAATTTGTGAATGTATTTAAATCCAATATCTAAATGTACATTCAGGGTCTCCAACAAGGTGGTAGTAATAGTATTGTTTATTTTTCTCCATTTTCCTGCCGCTTTTCCCTTCCTTGACCCCTTCCTCCACTGACTCTATATCTTTAAAATATATGTATACTTCTTATACATTATTATTAATCTATATTACTCTGAGTAATATACTCTATTATAATTTCAGTAATAGCTGCCCCAGGTGTAAAGTGGCTCAGTTGTTAAAGAATCTTCCAGCAATGCAGGAGACTTAAGAGATGTGGGTTCAATGATCCCCTGGAGAAGGGAATGGCAACCCACTCCAGTATTCTTGCCTGGGAAATCCTATGGGCAGAGGAGCCCGATGGGCTACAGTCCATGGAGTCACAAAGAATCAAATACAGCTTAGTGACTAAATCACCACCACCACTCCAGGTGTAAAGACTGAATTATATCCAGTAACAAATCAAGGAAGACAAAATTGAAAGTTTTTAGACAATTTTGACTATCTCATTTGAGCTTGTTCTGGTGTAAATTTGAGATAGTTTTTAAGAAAATATTTTTGCACATAAAAAAAGCACTTTGGTACATTTTTTTTCCCCAAAGAAAAATAGAGTTATCCATCCAGAGTGAGTATTTTTTATTTGATTCTGATACATTTTAATAAATCACTTGCATGGGCCCTAGTTGAAGCAACTCCTTTTGGATTTAGGTGTTTTCTGCCATAATATACTCTGTACTTTGTAAGAGAATAGTTCCTATTTGTATAAGAATTTTAAATGCATGATTCTTTTTGATAATCCTAATTACCCTATGAAACTGGAGTATGGGAGACTATCTCTGTGCTATAGATAAGGAATTTAGGCTCAGACTGGTGGTACCAGATTCACACAGCAAACAATAGAAAAGCAGGTCTCAAAGTCAGGGTCAGCTGAATACTAGAGTACTATCTTTTCCCCCTACAATTACCTGTTCATCCAGCTCTGACCCAGAGGCACTGCACAGGGGGTCACTAGACAAAATTAGCATTGACTGCAGATGTTAGCAAGCAATTATAAAACATAAAATGCAAGGATACTTAAAGCTGCATAAGATTAAACCTATGCTTTGTGTATGCTTGGTCGTGCCTGACTCTTTGTGACCCCATGGACTGTAGCCTGCCAGGCTCCTCTGTCCATACAAATTCTCCAGGCAAGGATACTAGAGTGGGCTGCCATTTCCTCCCCCAATGGATCTTCTTGACCCAGGGATCAAACTCAGGTCTCTTGCATTTCAGGTGGACTCTTTACCACCTGCGCCACCAGGGAAGCCCCGAATCTATGCTGCTCTATTGCAAAATGCATCCCAGAATAACTTTCATATTCTATATGAGTTATTTCAAGGTATTTCTAGCTTCTAAAGCCTCCACCCCATCATCAGCCAAACTTCAAAGATTCAGTGGAAGCCATGAGGCCTCCCCACCCCACTACCTGTTCCTCTATAACCACATATGCTTCATTCCTTCCCAAGATCTCACATAAAATGTTGCTTCCCTTCCATCCAGTGTTAATAACATGCCTCGTAGCCTGGATCCCGTCGACTAACACCTACTCAGAGACCATATTCTTTTAATTATACTCTCTTAAGTCTATCCAATATTGAAGCAAATAAATGAGTAAACAAATAATCGTGGATAAAACTAAAACACGGCTCTGTAAATCTTTTATGCCTTATAAGCTGCTGAATTTCTCTCATGCTGTAATCATGTCTATAAAAAGGAGTCTGTCTGTCCTTCACTTCCTAACCTCTCTAATTTTCCAGGCCACTGACTACACTCTTCTGTTTCGGTGTGGTTGACCAATAACCACCTAATTGCCAAGTCTGATAGACTTATTTTCAACACCTTTTTTCTGTCCTCGTTTTACCTTATTTTAATGTCACTTTTGACAGTAACTTTACCCTCTTTAAAATTCATTTCTCTCAGGGCTTTCCTAAGTGTTCTCTTGTCTTATACGTTTAATAAGTCTTATTTAGGTTGCTTCTCTTTCACTGGTTATTCTTTATTTATTGGTGTTCTTCAGGGTCTCATCCTCAACTCTGTTCTTATGCTCTCTTCTTCTCTTATGACTTCATTTTCATCTCTGTGTCTGTGACTTCCAAGTTCCTTTGTCATCCCATGTCACTCTGCTCAACATCATTGAACATGCCTGTCTGACTTTCTAGTGAATGCTTCCACTTCTGTGGGACACTGGCATTTTGAGTTCAATATGCTTCAAATGAATTTCATGATTTTTCCTAAGCATCCAGCTTCTGTAAACTTCTCCTTGCCCTATATTTTTATCTTGCTGCATGGGCCACCATCCATCCAGTGTTCCAACCCATATGCTAAGAGTCGTTCTTAGCTCTACCAGCACTTTTATCCCATCCCTAAACCTATAAGTCTCTTTAATTCTTTCCATCCTACTTCTTAAATAACTCTCAAATCCACTGAAGTTTCTCCAGTTATAAAGCCACTGCCTTATTTAAGATCTGCATTACTTTCCAAGTGGATTATTTCAGGGTTACTTCCAACCCATTCTCCATTCTACCACCAGTCTGAGCCTAAATTCCTTATCTATAGCACAGAGATAGTCTCCCATACTCCAGTTTCATAGGGTAATTATGATTATCAATTAGGATTATCTCCATTCTCCATCTCTACAGTTAACGATCTTTCTAAAGCTTCTGTCATTTATGCCATTTCCTATAAACAAACTTTTAGTGATTTTGTTCCCTTCGAATTACAGTCCATTTAAAAAGAAAAAAGAAACTGAATTCCCATGATCTTTGGAGATGTGCTTGCTGACATACTTCTCCAGACACTGGTCTGTTGCTCATTCCTTTGGTCAGTTCTTGTGTATCCTTAAAATCTTTGCTGGGACATTACTTATTATAGGCACTTTTCCCTCATTCCTCTGTTTTAGAGTAACAGGGGCATCTCCTCTGTGCTCCCACATTTCCATGTTTCCATTTAACAGTGTATTTTTCATATTTTGTATCATCCTTTTATCTATCTTTACCATTAGCTACTTTTGCTTGGTGAACCCAGAACACACCATCCAATGAAAATTTGTGAGATGCCTGAATATAATGTAGATTTAGTGGGGACATACTGCCTGACATGCACCACTCTAGACATTGATAATACAACTATGAAAAATACAGAGTCCCTGTCCTCAGAGAACGTACCTTCCAATAGAAATAATAAGAAAATAAACTTATATTCTAAATGGTTAAAAAAAAAAGAAGCAGAGCCACTTAAAAACCTCTAATCAGCTGTTTTTTGTAACAACCAGAAAGACAGCTATTCTTCAAATTGCAGATTTTATTTTCAGTATCAGAATTTCTGGATAAAGTGTAAAAATGACACTAAGCTAGAAGTTTTATCTATAAACCTCATATCAAACTTCAGAATGCCTCTGAATGTGTATGATTTAACGTAAGTATGATGATCATCTGATAAAACTCATAGAAAATACTGTAAACAATTCCAATTACATTGGCTTAAAACATTTAAAATCAAACTTTGCATATAAAATTTATTTCAGAAATCCGAAACCATAAAGTATGCAAAGAAAATGGGCTGGAATGGATATGAGAGTCTAAAAAAGTGTCTAATTTCTAATTCCAGCTGCAAGGAAAAGAATGTCAACTATGTGAGACTGTGGCTGTGTCTGCATCCACAAAGTGATTTTAAAAATGATTGAATTCATTTAAATGGCCAGTTATTTTGACAAAACCAACAACCAAAAGTGGCCAGATCTTGTCAGTACCTGGTTGTTTGCATGCAGGCTGCTTGCCTCCTCAGTTTGGTTCTTATGTGTAGATAGTCTGTTTATCAAAAATCCAGGGTGAGCCACTAATGCCATTTTGTGAAAACATATGATACCAAACAAGAGCGTTTTCTGGCCATTTGCTCTTGGCCACCCACGTGTCTGAGAATGCAATACACAGGGCTCAGTACCTTAAGGCTTCGTATTTTTTCTCATCTTCTGAAGGTGCGGGAAGAAATAGTTTGATTGGAAAGTAGTCAGCCTGGTGGTTGTAAAGACACAGTCCCCATAGAAGATTGTTAGCAATCCAAGGATCAACTAGCAGGGACTGCTACCTAAGGACCTAGCGATTTGTACTTTACTGTAATTAACCTGACCAGGCTATTGGATAGAGATGTTTACTCAAAAGCATAGACTTGCATAATTTTTTTTTAAGTGAAGCTTCTTTTGCTTTTGAATTGCGTTTGTTTCTGTAACAATTCCCCAGCTTTAGTTTCTGTCAAATAAAAGACCAACTAGTATTTTTCTAAATACAAACACCAATAAATATGCTCGCTGCAATTACGATATCTGCTTTTTCACTATTGTCAGGAGATATTGAAAAGCCTCATTGCTTTTATTTCTTGTGATGCTGATTAAAAATAAGAAAAATGTACACATACAATTCAATGAGGACTGTGAGAAAAACAATGTATGTCTGAAAATGTAGTCTGATGGTCCCACTGATCCTTAGCCAGGATTATTACAATACTAACGTATAAAAGTACAAAACACATATACACGCTACTACATACTACGATTGTAGTGTATTTTTAACAGTGCTTATTCCTTACACCTAATTAGTACATCTTATTGCTCTATGGTGGCCGAAAGTAAAAATTTATCCTTGAGCCTAATGCATATTTGATCTTTTCCTACCAGGCTAGTCAAAAGTCTTTTTGGTGAAATAGATATGAAATAGACATGGTGTTATTATTATTACAAATTTAAGTTGCCCTGACTAATCATTTTGTGTAGTTTAGAGATAGAAATAGTAGAGATAGCAGAACCAGAAGAGGAGGTGGTAATTCATTTGCTCATACTTAGACACTTACATTGGGAAGAAATGACTGGAAAAACAATCATTTATTATTATTCAGGATGCCCGAGTCAGCAAAATCACCTGCATATGGTTGAGAGAGGGGTCCCTCACAGTGCAGATTTTGTGTTTGATTTTATGGAGAACTGAAAAGCCAGTAGCTGTGGATGGCATTTATATTTAGTAAGAGTGCAATATACTCGTTTGAAGTTGGGAGATGAGTATTTATTGAAACAGCTGGCAAATCAGCAGGAAAATGCTGATTTTGAAAAAACTATTCTTCTTCTGTGGAATCAGACCTACTGTATTTAGCAACACTATTATAATTGAACACAAAACTGCATTAAAATACCATTAAGAAGGA
Source organism: Madoqua kirkii (assembly GCA_006408675.1). Lineage (NCBI taxonomy): Eukaryota > Metazoa > Chordata > Mammalia > Artiodactyla > Bovidae > Madoqua > Madoqua kirkii. Next base: position 10,095 of record SJYC01095458.1, read on the forward strand.
GACAGAAATCCAGAAAAATAAGAGAATTCTCAGTTAAAAGCTGTCACAGCAGTCCTGAGTCAGCTCTTTTAAGCATAAATGCACAAATGCACAAATGATCTTTCAAGTATGACACCAGATGAACCCACTGGACTCTCTTTCCTCATCACTTGCAGCCACTGTCAAATGTAGCCAGTACATTTTTCCAGGCTGACTCACCTATAGGAGCTCATCCATCTCAAAACTCAGGAGCATTGATTCCATCCTCTTGTGAAATTAAAATGCCAGGAAATTGGATGAAATTTAATTTCAAGCAGGACACAAATACAGCTTAGCCTTCCCCTGAAAATAATCTATGTCATAGTAAAGGACATTCTGTAACTCCTACGGATCCTTGAGCCACCACTTAGAAACACAGACTGTACTTTTGTATGGACATAAGGAAACCAAAGGATCACCAGGTCATTTTTTTTTCCAGAGGGGAATACTGGAACTGCTTAATATATGTAACTCACTAAAGGTCACAAAACTGGTTTGTGGCTAAAACCAGAACTTCTGACTTTCAATCCAGTGTCCTTTCGACCACACTCTGCCCTCTCTAGTTTGTCACTAATGGTGATTGCTATGTTGAAAATAAAGGTAGACTTCATCCCCACCCTGGCCCTTAAAGGCAACTAGGAGGAATTGGAGTGGGTATAAACAGTGGGACATTTTGTGATGCACTTAACTGTTACTATTTTCTCCTCCTGCCTTTAATAATGAGAGCAGTCAAATAGGGTTCGTCTACCTCCCCACACAGCCCGGGAAAGTCCTGTGGCATACCACTGAGCAGTTTCCAGAGCAACAGACCATTTCTCTGCCTTCTGCTGCCCTGGAAATGTCAGGGAAACACTGGCCATGCAGAAAGGCACAATGCAGATACCTGAGAACTCTCCCGGTGTAGTTCAGCTCCGGCCCAGGTCCATCTCAGCGTCAGAAGTCCATCCAATCATTCCTTAGAAATGTACTAATGTTTGTTTTGTTGTTGTTGTTTTAATGGTGTATAAAAAAATAAAAGAGAAATTCTCTGGAAATCCAATTGAGTTTCACCTTTATTCATATAGCAGTCTAAGATAAGTCTCATGTTCCCTTGTACAAATTATAACTGAATCTATCGTTCGATAACTGTGGAATCTCAACTGCTTAAGGGCGAGTTGGCTTCCTAGGATGCGCCGCTGGAAGTCCACGTGGCTTGGCAATGTCCATCTCTTCTTAGATCTTAATCTCTTAATCTCTGTTCATTTAAGAGACTATAGAGGTGGTTCCCGGAGAAGACAATGGCACCTCACTCCATCCCATGGATGGACGAACCTGGAAGGCTGCAGTCCATGAGGTCACTGAGGGTCGGACATGACTGAGCAACTTTACTTTCACTTTCATGCATTGGAGAAGGCAATAGCAACCCACTCCGGAAAATCCCAGGGACGGCGGAGCCTGGTGGGCTGCCGTCTATGGGGTCGCACAGAGTTGGACATGACTGAAGCGACTTAGCAGCAGCAGCAGTAGCAGCAGAGGTGGTTCCAGTGGGTTTCAAGAGGCCACTTTTTTTGTGTCCAGCCTTATTCCTCAAGGCTTCCCTGGTAGCTCAGGCGACAAAGACTCTGCCTGCCATGCAGGAGACCCAGGTTTGATTCCTGGGTTGGGAAGATCCCCTGGAGAAGGGAATGACAACCCAGTCTAGTATTCTTGCCTGGAGAATCCCGTGGGCAGACTATGGGTTGCAAAGAGTCGTGCCTGAGCAACTAACACTTTCACTTTAATACTTACTCCTCAAAAGTGCAATCCTGCCACCTTCCACATCCTCAAGATCAGAGATGGGTTTATCTAGAACATGCATTACCTAGCTCTCACAAAATCCCACCATTTTTCACCTTTAGAGAAGCTAGAAATTATTTGTTAAGATCCCTATCATGGTTCTGGGAAGGTTAGCAGGTAAGAAACAGAAAATTTGAGAACTTACTCTTCAGTTGAGAGCTCAGTTAATGTTCTTGTGGTTGAAAATTTAAATCTAGCTTAAACTTGTGAATATTCAAGTTCATACCTTCTTGGCAAAGCATGACCTCCCTTTCTTCATGGAGAAAAATTGTAAAAACTTCAAAAGTTACTTTTTAAATCATTTTAATTGCAAATGAATTCAAAACATAAGGATGAAATATCTCTGAAGTTGCACATAGTTACTAATACTAGAAGGAAAAAAGATTGAAGTAATTTCTTCTAGACTTCATCAAACCATAAATATCCAATGTTCTCTTGGAAAATTTGGAGGGTTGTGTGCATAAATTCTACATGGTTCCTTATTTTGTAAAATATGAAATAGAATTGAGGGGAACTTTGTTTAGAGTGTTTCTAGTGAAAATCTCAAATCTGCCTTATTCTGTTTCCAGAGAGGTGTTTTGATTTTCTCTCCTATTCTGGCATTTGCTAATATTATTCTTCTATCCACATATATTATCAAGAAAATCATTAATAAATCCTTGTAACAAACTTGGCTTTAGCCTTACCAAATTCTGAGGATGAATCTGTGTTTTTTACAATAATTGCCTACAACCTTTGTTGATTCAAAATTTAAACAATCCTGAACCATAGCTACATTACTTTTTAATAGTCTCATATCACTGATATTGAACATTTCCACATTTTGATTTAAGCACATTGATTTACATGCTTGGTATAATCTTTCAATCTATCTTTTAGAAATTTTTGTCTGCTTGTATTTAATAGCATTTATTTTGGCATTTCATTTTGCTTCTAGCAGTTTCTTTATGGATTTTTTGATAGAACATTTTTAGCACACTCTTGGCATTGAATGTAATGTTACTTTTATTAATTTTGTGGAGAAACAACATTTATTGAGTGCTTACTCGACACACAATTATGCAAAAGCTTTACATCTGTTGAGTTGTTTTATGTGAGAACTTTTCACATAGAATTCTAAGCCCAATAATAAATTCTTTTCAAAGGCAAATGTTCCATATTTTTGGTTGTCCTTTCCCATTTTTCCCCTATGCTGCCACTTGGCCATGCTACACAAAATCTCCTGCAAATATTTTTTATTATATATTGCAGTTAAACACAACATGGGAATCTAGGTCAAGATGTGTCTATGAGAAGCAGCGCTATACTTCACCTGTTTATAAGTTCAGAAGTTGTTATAGGTAAGGACACTCAGGACATCTTTATTGATCCATATACCAGCCTGCTTTGCTCCACTTCTGTATGAAAGGATCATGGGACCAGTTCTTTGAACTATCTCCTAAGATCAATGCCTGAAGGATATAAAGCTTGAAGGTTAAAGAAAGATCTATAATACTACATATACATTCATGCAGTGATTTACTTGCATGAAATGATTTGCTAGACAATGTTGGGATAGGAGTGTGAGAAAACCTGATTTCTATGCTTCTTTGGGCTAAAATGAATATGGAAAAGTAGGGTGGGCTTGGAAGTGTTGATGTTAAAACTTCACTGTACCTCACTGATACAGGTGCAGTCTACACTGGCCCCAAGTAAATCTGGATTGCCTCAAAGCCAGACAAAACCTGTAAATAGGCAATGAGGAAACAAATAAGCTGACAAATGCATACAGATATGCATACATTTGGGGTAAAACAAACCAAAAAATGGTGTTGAAAAAAGGTGCTTTTTCACTGTACCAGCACATAATGATCTGCGTGCTTTCACCCAGAGCAATTTCCTCACCCACCCTTGGGTGCAGAGGGAGGCAGCCCTAAATCCTACCTGTGTCAGTTCAGTTCAGGTCCTTCAAGAAACGCTGGCTGACAAGCTGGAATGAGTCTTTAGGGGTTTCAAGGAGAGGGAGCAGAAGAGGGCAAGACCTGCCTCCTGGTGCGATGGCTTTGTGAAAGGAGAATGGGAAGAAAGGAGAGCAGGGGAGGAAACACTTCAGAGTCACCGCAGTTCTGAGATGTGTCCAGTCAAGCCAGTGAGGAGTGTCCTAACAAAGGCTGTTCCCTGGAGCCCAGCACTGGGCGCGAATGACCAGGCTCGGGTACCCACACGTGTTTTAGTCATGCATGGGAGGGAAGTATAGAGTTCCCACTGACACCACGTGGATCCAGAGGTGCTACCACTGGAGACTGTCAGTGAGCTGCACCCACAACATATTCACTTGGGGAGAGCTTAGCGGCCTACATTCATGTCCTTATATCCTTGATGCCCATAAAGTGTGAGCCTTTGTGTTGTGATCTAACATTCCCTGAAGTGTCTTAAATGAATCTTCCACCGGAATGTTTGTTGCTTGGTGTATGTCAGCTCACGTAATTAAACTAAATGCATCTCCTTCCTCTGTGCAAATGTCTTTGTGGTTAGTCCTTCCAACTTTATGCTGCTCCTCTCTTACAATTTCTTTTATTTTAATTTTGAACCCTTCTCAAAGTTTCTTTTAAGAAAACAAGTACGATATGTCTGTTTGTAACATTCTCCCCACAATAAAGCTATTTCATAATTTTAATTCTGTGTACTATGTAGCTTTTTGAGGGATCATATCTCTAAGTCCCATCCCTTATTGCCTTTTCTCTTATGTTGGTGTGGCAATTAAGAGCTATGTAACTTTTATTTGAGAGAGGGGAGGATACTATGACCTCTGGAAAAACTAGAATCGGATTCAAACTCAATACCTTTGGAAAGGAATTTTCAACTTTTCTTGCTTCCCGTATGTTACTAGTTAAGGTAAATAATGCTGCTGCTGCTGCTACTGCTGCTAAGTCGCTTCAGTCGTGTCCAACTCTGCGACCCCATAGACAGCAGCCCACCAGGCTCCCCCGTCCCTGGGATTCTCCAGGCAAGAACACTGGAGTGGGTTGCCATTTCCTTCTCCAATGGGTGAAAGTGAAAAGTGAAAGTGAAGTCATTCAGTCGTGTCCAACTCTTCGCGACCCCGTGGACTGCAGCTTACCAGGCTCCTCTGTCCATGGGATTTTCCAGGCAAGATTACTGGAGTGGGGTGCCATTGCTTTCTCCAAAGTAATGCTAGTTGCTACAATAAAGACAAACTCCAAAATCTTTGTATCTTATTAATAATAGAGGTTATCCAGCATAGTTTTGGAGAGGGTTCTTTGTCATTTAGTAACTCAAGGACTCGGGTTTCTTCCATTTTGTTATGTTCCTTTATCATCATATGACTTACAGGATAGTTGCCTCAGGGGAAGAGAGTAGGAAGCAAGCTGGCTCTTGAATCGCCTGAAAGAAAAGTGATATACGACTTCTGTTCACATTCTCAGCTGCCAGAACTTATTCCCTTGTCCCCAGCCCAGCTGAAAAGGATGCTGGGAAATATAAACAAGCATAATGACCTTTGCTGAAGACTGTTCTTACACACCTCGCCAACTTTATTCTCACCCCAGGCTGGTGTGACTGTCTCATAGCCCCTGAAGCATCTCCATGAGTATATTCTCTCCTATGCCAGGAAAGAAAGGACAAATCTTTACAAAAAAAGAGGAATAAGGTGTTGCTAAATATAATTCAAAATACTCATCCAAACGTCACATGTTTCTTCATGCTAATATTCTTTATGTTTTCAAAGCTTATAATATTTCTCCTTTTTTCAAAATATCTTTTTTGAAGAATGTTATTTGAAGAACTAGAATCAAGAGGAATGTACACTAAGGGGAGCAGAAAATTAAATGATTATGTTTAAAACATACTCTTGCCTGGAAAATCCCATGGGCGGAGGAGCCTGGTAGGCCCAATTCCATGAGTATATTCTCTCCTATGCCAGGAAAGAAAGGACAAATCTTTACAAAAAAAGAGGAATAAGGTGTTGCTAAATATAATTCAAAATACTCATCCAAACGTCACATGTTTCTTCATGCTAATATTCTTTATGTTTTCAAAGCTTATAATATTTCTCCTTTTTTCAAAATATCTTTTTTGAAGAATGTTATTTGAAGAACTAGAATCAAGAGGAATGTACACTAAGGGGAGCAGAAAATTAAATGATTATGTTTAAAACATACTCTTGCCTGGAAAATCCCATGGGCGGAGAAGCCTGGTAGGCCCAATCCATGGGGTTGCAAAGAGTCGGACATGACTGAGTGACTTCACTTTCACTTTTCACTTTCATGCACTGAAGAAGGAAATGGCAACCCACTCCAGTGTTCTTGCCTGGAGAATCCCAGGGACAGGGTAGCCTGGTGGGCTGCCATCTATGGGGTCGTACAGAGTCGGACACGACTGATGTGACTTAGCAGCAGCGGCAGCAAAGACATGCAAACTAGTCAGTGGATTATTTAAAAACAGATGATTACATTCTGTCTGTTATAAAAGTAGACCATAATGTGATTGTTTTAGACTTGTCATTAGAACGAATTAGAACAAAAAGTTGGTTCTTTCTTGGCAGATGAAAAATCCAGTTTACTGAATGTATTAGCTTTCTATTGCGATTTAACAAACTATAGTAAAGTTAGTAGCTTAAAACAATTTATTCCTTCTCAGTTCTGAAGTAGGTAGTCCGAAATGAATCTTACAGAAGTAAAAATCAAGGAGTTGATAGGGCTGATTTCTTTTGGAAGATCAAGGGAAAACAAAACCCATATGTTGCCTTTTCCTACTTTTAGAGACCTCCAGCATTCTTTGGCTTGTGGTCTCCTCTCACCAATCAATTCTTCTGCCTTTTCCTCACTTTCTTTGTCTTTGATCCTCCTGCTTCCCCTGTAAAAGGACTCTTGTGATAATGTTGGGCACATACAGCTAATCTAGGTTAGTCTCCTTACTCTCAACATTAATTTGATCACATTTGCAAAGTCTCTTTTACCATATAAGGTAACATATCCCTTGGTTCCAGGAATTAGGATATGGACATCTTGGAGAAGAATGGGGTTTATTCAGCCTACCATACTAAATCATCTGTAATCTTCCTTACGTTACGTTCTTGTTAATAGCCTATGCTTAGCAATCAGCTGAATGATGCAATAGATTCATTTCCATGAAACTAAATGACTGATGTAGTAGCAAAATCTTCATCATTAGCTAACTATGAATTGGTTAATGAGTGCCCATTTAATAGGTGGTATTGATAATGTGGGAACAGTTGAGCGAATTTATATAGAAGCCAAGGAACCTTTTTGGAAAAAAAAAAAGATAAAAAACTCTACCACTTCCCTGTTGGGACTCGGAGTTCAGTCTTCTCTGAGATTCTGCTAGCTAAACCGCAAAGGTCCAGAGCTAAGATAGAGTACCCAGTGGCACCATATTCTCAGTGAGAACCTATTAGGGACAGTAAAAATCATCTTACCTGATAGAGAGGGACTGAATTTTTAATTTAAGTCACAAATACTTCCAGTCATGATGGCAGATTGGGTGATCTAGAAGTGAGGAAATGTTCATAAAATTACATAAATGTAGTAACCTGATTCTTTCCTGAATATTGATCTCATCTTTCCTAACCTGGACCTGGTTTTCCTTTTAAGTGTCATATACTCTGATATTTTCTATGACCTAATTTTTACCATTGTAGTAGTGTTGCTGTAGAAATGCTCTGAAATCTTTTAACCAATGTAATGGAATTATAATGGCCTTATAATGGGCTCCCCATAATTTCTTTTTACTATTGTGATGCTGTAATGGCACTGTAAGGGGTTTTCCATAAACATACACTGAAATCATTTCGCCACCATCATGACAGTGAAATGAGTCCCCATAGAGTTTATTTGAAATTGTTTTGCTCTTCTAATGGCATTATTAATGCAGTCTTCATAGACTTACAGGGAAATTGTTTGACCATCATAATGTGGTCTTCACAGACTTACAATAAAATCATTTATAAGTGTAATGTGGTTTCCATTAACTTGCACTAAAATCATTTTCCTACCATAATGGCATTATAATAGGGTATCCATGAACTTGGACTACCAAAGTTTGGTTCTTCTGATGGCATCAGAGCAGCATTGCTATTAAGACAGTTAAAGTAATGTTGATGTTCTGTTGTGTCATAAGCAAAGACTATAAGTAATGCACATCTACTTTTCACACTTAAGTATCATGCGGTTTTTGCTTTAAAAATAGTGTCCTGACCACGATATACTTTATAAACCAACAATAATCAACTTCTCAAATAACTAGATGACGGAACCCTAGATTCCTAAGTCATGGATCTCGTCTTATGCACCTTCTATATAAATCTGATTTTTTAAATTAATTTAGCCATTTTTCTTTTCCTTTTTTAAAAAGTGATACATCATTTCCTCTTGGCCCTTTAAAATATTATTTTTTTATAAATCCTCTTTTATGAGATTGCAATGAAGTACAAACATTGCTTTCTAGTCCTTAGTTTGAGCATTCTGAAGTGTATGATATTTATTACTCTGGTCCCTTTTATTTATAAGAGAAAACACAAACAAAAATCACTGGGAATAAACAGGTACAGTATCAATACAGATCAAAGGCATTTAATAAATATATTGGATTAAATATCTACTAGACGAACAGATCCAGTGTTAGTTACGTTATTCAGATATGCAAGCAGAGTAAAAGGTGTGCTGTTGAGAGAGATTTATGTTCGCATAGCTTGCCATTAGGAATGGCAACCCACTCCAGTGTTCTTGCCTGGAGAATCCCAGGGACGGGGAGCCTGGTGGGCTGCCAACTGTGGGGTCGCACAGAGTTGGACACGACTGAAGCGACGCAGCAGCACAGCAGTGCAACTTCACAAGCAGCTTTTGGGGACACGTCTAATACAAATGATACTTGTCAACCTGGAAATCTTTAATTAGTCATTTTTTGAATTAGCAGTAGCATAGTGAAGATATGTATGATTTCAGGAAGTGCAATGTGTTATACTTGTATCGTTATGGGTTTGATTTCTGTTGTCATTAAAATCTTACTGTGTTCTCACTTTCATTTCCTTGAGGTACACCCATGAGTTCTCATATCAGAAAGAAACCTCTGTAATTAGGTATGAACTAGATGGGGACCACTGCACATGATTTAGAAAAGAACTTCAATTATTTTTAGAAAAAGCAAGTGTTGTATAAAAGCCACTAGCCATATCTTTGTCTTGGCGTTAAAAGAAATTGCCTTAGAGGAGTTCCTTTTTGAGCTCTAGAATGTCTCTCTAAGGTCAGCTCTTCAATTATAAGCATAAAGCAAATATGTATTATTGCCCTGGATAAAAGGTATAACAAGATGTTTCTATTGGTAAGAATTGTCTCTCTGATACACACTTAGTAGGTAATGATTGTCTGGAGAGGAGGTGAAAAAAATTATACAGAGGTCAAGGAACCTTTTCAGAACATGGAAACCAAGACCCAAACCACTTTCCTTTTGAGGTTCAGTCCTAACCCATCATCCTTGTTGAGTAAAATGGTTATCCAGCAGAGGTTCCCAGGTAGAAGAGATTTCCTAGGAGCCTATCAGTGGAATTATACCTTATGGGATGCCTGGAGTGGTAACTGAGTTCAGTGCTGAGACATTTATGGTCATGGGCTGATGGACAAAGGCAGTGGGATATGTATCTTAAGCTTGTGGCCTCTCCCAATGCTGTGTCTGCTTTCTCTGGTATCTCAGATGGTAAAGAATCTGCCTGCAATGCAGGAGATCCAGGTTCCACCCTGGGCTGGGAAGATCCCCGGGAAAAGGAAATAGCTACCCACTCCAGTATTCTTGCCTGGAGAATTCAATGGCAGGCTGCACTCCATGGGGTCACAACGATTCAGACATGACTGGGCAGCTAACAATTTTCAAACAATAGCTATACATTATTTAAAAAGAATAAAATGATAATATTATTGCATTGGGGACTTTTCTTTGTGCCTTACATGAATTATCTTGAAAAAACTTTATGGTATTCATCTTACTCATGGGAAAACTGGGATGATAAATGACTTGACTAAGTTCCCATAGCCTTTAAGTAGTTGAGCCAGAGAAATCAGTTTGACTCTGATGTCTACCTTTTTGGCACTGTAACATTTTGGGATCTCAAGCTTCGGGACCCTCATCCCTAACACACTGACACAGTAGGATTTTACTTTCAGGACTTGAGATCAAAGATGGTAGGAATGATGTAAGATCTGGAACTTACACTCAGAGTGATATAAGGAAACATTTCAGAAGTCAACTTCCTGCTGTTTAGATTCTAAGACCTTAGAGAGTTGCCAGGATACTAGTGACATCAAGAGAAGCAGATGAATTTAGTATCCCAAGGTGTGGGCCCACATGTGTTTGCAGCAGACTGAGGAGCCTTCTTTCATTGAATTGATGATTTTCTAATTCTTTCTCCTGAGTGTGAAGTAGAACTGATTCCCTTGGAATGAGAAAGTCTCCAGAGTTGTTGAAATATTCAGGGAGTTGGAAGAGTCCCAAGAGAGATCTTTGAGTTCCTGGAAATAGGCGTGTGAAGGCTCTAGAGATTAATTTGAATACTAAAAATAAAAATGACCCTATTTATATCACAAGCTCATGAAACAGGCCATTTTGCATATTCTGCAAAGACCTATGGATTAACATATACTAGCCAGATTTCATAAAATAAAAATACAAGCAATGATTATCTCAGAATTACAAAATAAAAAAGTCACAGGCTTTTACAGCCAAGGTTGGGTAATAGGTTTATGAATATAACAGGAAAACAATCGCAAGGGTCAGAGGATGGTAACAAAATCACATCAGGATAAAGTTAAGAAAATAACTGCATCCCAAATATGAGATAGCTATCACCTAATTGGCATTTAAAATGGCAAAAACAAACCTTTATGATTCTTAGCATTTCACTGTTGCAAAAAGATTCATGTCAACATTTATCCCTCAAAATTAACAAGCGGTCTTAGAGGTCAGTAGAAACATATTCAGAGTGGCTATCAGACAGGGTATATAATGCAACCTACCTCAAAGGTTTGTTGTGAGGATTGAGTTCATTCACCTATAGCATTTAACATAGCACTTGACACACGATAAGCATCCAGCGGAGGGTGGCTCTTACTCAGCATTTATTGCTGTGTTCTTGTTATTTGCCAGTAAGCCATGTGCCTTCAGACAAGTCCTGTCTGAGTCTTAAGTGGGCTGTCTTCAAGATGGAGAAATTAGGCAACTTCTAAGCTCTTCTTAATATTCAAGTTTCAATATATGCTGGCAGAATTCTGCTACAGTTTTCTTTCTTTTATTCCTGCAAACTTCTTTAAGATAGCTCACAGTTATGTAAGCACAGGAAGTAAAATTATTGTGAAAATCTGATGAAAAAATAACCAAATTATTTAGACCAGCTGTGAGAAAGGCACATAGAGTGACTTGCTGGAAAGCAAAGATGACGATTCCAAGGGTAGGATTTACTGTGGACCCTTAAGAAGAAGGAAAAAACTGGTGGCGAAATAACAAGAATTACTGCCAAACACTGGCTAATCATGGAACCGCTTACTCAGTAACCTCACGAGATGCCAGAAAAGCAACGTTATCAGCAGAATCCACTTCAAATAAAAATATATTTAGGGTTAGCAACATGAGTTATATGGTGAATTGTGGAACATCAAAAGTCTTTTGAGATATTTTGATATGAAGAGGAAATACTTTTGTCAGTCAACAGGACTTACTGAGATTATTTGAGCAGAGTTCTTAAAGTGCTACAGAAAAGCAAAAGTCAAGCTTAGTAGGATGACATCTAACAAATATTAAGTAAGCTGAGTTCAACGGAAACCAAAAACTAGAGCTAATTAATTCTGCGGCTTAAAGGCAGAACATGAAATGCAACGGGGGCTTCCCAGGTGGCGCTGGTGGAAAAATACCTGCTTGCCAATGCAGGAGAAATAAGAGATGCAGGTTCTATTCCTGGGTTGGGAAGATTCCCTGGAGGAGGGTATGGCAAATCAGTCCAGTATTCTTGCCTGGAAAATCTCATGGACAGAAGAGCCTGGCAGGCTACCCTACAGTCCATAGGGTTACACAGAGTCGAACACGACTGAGGTGACTTAGCACACACTTGTGCATAGACACAGATCTTGATCTTGACAACTGCCAAAGCTTTCTGGTTTACAATTATTACTTTGATATAGCCTCCTTATTCTGACAACTAGAGTAAGGCTTTGACAAAAGTGACATGAAAAAAAGTATTGGTATTTGGGGGTTTTGACAAAATAGAAATTTTAGACGTTGTTCATGAACTGTTAAAAAGTAACCTAGACCTGCAGACATGCTCTTCTCCTTGTAGAGATGTCTAAGATTATGTGACATGGCAGGAGGAGATGGTAGTGGCAGTAATGAAAAGTCTCCCATCCTGGTCCTAAAAATCCCTAGAGTTACCTCCGTGCCCTACAATTTCCCCCTTCCTTTTATTTTTCAAGCCATCTCTTTATTCTCTCTCCATGCTTAAACTGTGACTTATAAAAAAATACACTGACAATACATCACCTGCTCATACTGTCTTTTCTCTGAGTTCTTTGCATCATTTGGTCCTTTCCTTAAATAGCTCTTCTTGTTCATCTGAACTATTAAAACTAGAGATTTATTTTTCTAAGCATAAGGAGTAATGATGAAAGAGCATGGAATATCACAAGGAGTGATGTGATAGCCCTTCAATGGGCTATTACATCTCACAGTTTTTGTGGTATGAACATTTCTGCTTCTGCAACATAAATATTACTCATTTAACATGTCATTAAGTAGCCTGAATTGTTCAAACACTTTACTTGCTTGAAAATTTACTATACCCTTCTGTTCAATGAGAATATACATTATTCATACTCAAAAGCTTTTTTTCAGAATCAATTTCCAAGAATTTTAATTAAGGTATAAATATATATCCTATGGAGGGGGGAAGTGTATAAGCCTGAAGTGTACAGCTCAATTGATAACCATGGTATAAGTAAATGTGTATAACTTGATAGTAGTTGAATGGACACACATACACATACTGTAAAACAGTTTTGATGCTCTGGAAAGTTCTCTATGTACCTTCATAGTCAATACCAGCATCTACCCACCTCTCACTCCTCCTTCCACCAAGAAGTAACCACTATTTTGTTTTCTGCCATGATTGGTTAGTTTTATCTATTCCTTAGCAACACATAAATGGAATCAAGTCATAGTTGTTTTTGTGTCTAGCTTCATTCAGCCATCATTATATCTGATATGGACACACATACACATACTGTAAAACAGTTTTGATGCTCTGGAAAGTTCTCTATGTACCTTCATAGTCAATACCAGCATCTACCCACCTCTCACTCCTCCTTCCACCAAGAAGTAACCACTATTTTGTTTTCTGCCATGATTGGTTAGTTTTATCTATTCCTTAGCAACACATAAATGGAATCAAGTCATAGTTGTTTTTGTGTCTAGCTTCATTCAGTCATCATTATATCTGAGGTAAAACAAAGTGAAAAGCTCAATCATGTCCAACTGTTTGAGACCAACTATTCAATCCATGGAATTCTCCAGGCCAGAATACTGGAGAGGGTAGCCTATCCCTTCTCCAGGGGATCTTCCCCACCCAGGAATGAACCAGGGTCTTCTGCATTGCTGGCAAATTCTTACCAGTAGAGCTATCAAGGAAGCCCATATCTGTGGTGGCCACTCAAATTATGGTATGAAGCAGAAAATTAGCTTTTTCATGACTGTGTAAATTCCCTTGTATGAATATAGCAAAATATATTGATTCTGTGCATTTAATGGACAATTGGGCTGTTTCAGGCTTTGAGCCATGCTTAGTTGGACTAAGCACTCATGTTAAGACCTTTATGTGAACACATTATTATTTATCTTAGGTTTATGTCTTGGAATATAAATCTGGGTCATAGAGTGCTATGCATACAGCTCTAGTAGATACTGACAAATGGTCTTATAGAACGGTAGAAGCAATTTAAACTCGCACCAACATATAAGAATTTCAGTTGTTGCAAACCCTTCCCATCACTAGATATTGGGATAGTTTTTAATTTTAACTCTTCTGGTATATGAGTCATGTTGTACAATCTTATATGCGTTTAATGTGAGTTTCCACAATTTATGATGCTGAATTCAAAAATTCATAATTGAAATTTTGTGTTTCTATAGACTAGGTTACCAGCTTCCATGGCAAACATGGTTCAGTTACTTACAAATTAACACAAAAATATTAACACATTGAATTGGATGGGAGTTCAGAACTGGTTTTTAATTCTAGGTCTGCCAGAGACTGATAGAGTGATCTTGGACAATTCATTTTTTTTTTCTGGTTCTTGAGTTCCTTATCTGTTAATTAATGGTTTAATTGTGCTGTTGTAAGGTTGTTTTAATTTCTGACATATATTATTTCATAAATATTTTATTCTCTGCCCTGGTCTACATCTCTGGCCAGAGCAGGTGCCTAACTCTCTCCTCAGTGGAGAGGAACACACATGCAGAGAAAAAGTGTTGTTTTCTAAGTCGTTTTTCATCAGTTGTCAATTCCTTTGGATTCATTTAGATTTAAATTATTTTCTTTAGTAGAAGCTGAAAGGATCTAATGGTCTGAGTTACTACTGATCCTTTGATGGGTTTTTTTCCTGTAAGATTCCCACAGAAATTCCTTCTTGGTCCTCTGGGCAGAGGGACTTTGCTCCAGGGCGACCAGTTTTCTCTCATTAGTGCTGACACAGCTCTCCTGTGAGATCAAAACCTTAAAAAGGGTTGTGTTCTCACCAAAGTAGAGGGCTTCCTATCTGCTTCAGGCAAACTCCGCACCTCAGGAGTGTTGGAGTACATCCTGTGGCCATAGGGACAGAAATAAATCTTTTTTTGTTTCATGTAGTTAGGGCAGTTGTGATCCAAATTAATGAAAGGGTCATCACTTTTATCTGTATTTGAACTGGGGCTACAGAGATGAGTTCTCTTCTTCTTTTTGGTCTAAAATCAAACCAATGGTAACTGATGACCTAATCCATACATTTTGTTTTTCTGTTAAGATTTTTCTTCAGTTCAGTTCAGTTCAGTTCAGTTCAGCCGCTCAGTCGTGTCTGACTCTTTGTGACCCCATGAATCGCAGCACACCAGGCCTCCCTGTCCATCACCAACTCTGGAAGTTCACTCAGACTCATGTCCATCAAGTCAGTGATGCCATCCAGCCATCT
>SJYC01095459.1:0-13730 GCA_006408675.1 Madoqua kirkii
TTTAGTTCCTCTTCACTTTCTGCCATAAGGGTGGTGTCATCTGCATATCTGAGGTTATTGATATTTCTCCTGGCAATCTTGATTCCAGCTTGTGTTTCTTCCAGTCCAGCATTTCTCATGATGTACTCTGCATATGTTAAATAAGCAGGGTGACAATATACAGCCTTGACGTACTCCTTTTCGTATTTGGAGCCAGTCTGTTGTTCCATGTCCAGTTCTAACTGTTGCTTCCTGACCTGCATACAAGTTTCTCAAGAGGCAGGCAGGTCAAGTGGTCTGGTATTCCCATCTCCTTTAGAATTTTCCACAGTTGATTGTGATCCACACAGTCAAAGGCTTTGGCATAGTCAATAAAGCAGAAATAGATGTTTTTCTGGAACTCTCTTGCTTTTTCCATGATCCAGCTGATGTTGGCAATTTGATCTCTGTTTCCTCTGCCTTTTCTAAAATCAGCTTGAACATTTTTCTTAATTCTCCATAAATAAATGATTCCGTTGGAGACTGTGCTTTGTATTCTGCTAACTATAAAGTTGGCCTCTTGTAAAATCCATATTAACTCTTCAAAGCCATTTGATTTCCAGTTACTGTAGTGAAGTCATTATTTACATGGAAATAAACTTAGAACATCATTGATTTATAAATACTGGGAGCATTATATCTACACCAAGCACTATGATATTCCTGAGAATAGAATTACTTAAGAAAAAGTCATCTTTCTCTGCCCTTGTGGGCTTAGAGTCTTGTGAATGTCATGTGTACGTTCTTAAGACTCCAAGGTAGACTGCTAAATAGAGAAAGCAAAATCTAACAATGACTAGACATTCAAAAGGACCCTTCAAATGCAGACAGAAGAATCAGTTTCAAGCATCCATTTCTTCTGCAAATATTGCTTTGTTGTAGCCACGAGTTCTGGGAAACAAGCTCACTCAGAAGGACAATGCAGATAGTGGAGTGCAGTTTATTATACCAGCGGCCCAAGGCAGAGTCTCCTTTTAGCCAAGGATCCCAACCAGTTCTTGTGAAAACCTTATATACCCTAAGTGTACATGCCCAAATCCACCTCCCCAAGTTCCCTGAAACTAGACTGAACAAAGGAAAAGAAAGACACAATCAAAGTTAACCCGTGATTCATATGCCTTAATCCTAGGTAGTTAACAGTGGACAATTATCAATAGGCTTGTGGTCATACCCCAATAAGCATAATAGAATGTATGATTCTATTCAGTTACATAGATAATTAGCATATTCTTTTAGGCAATGGAGAGTCTAGGTACTAGACCTGTGGCTCTTCCATCAGCAGAGACTGGTTTTCCAGTTGGTATGTTGTTTCCATAGATACTGGGCATGTAGCTCAAAGTCCACAGTCCAGCCCAGGATGGAGTCCTGCTTTCAAGATGGAGCCGGTTCTGTCTGTTTCCTCCTTCAGCTTTATTTCAACTGATTCACCTGGTCTTATTCTTAGCCCTGAGGAGTTAGGAGTGAACAAAACCTATGTACTTTTTGTCCTCTAGAGTTTCTGACCCGTGGCTATCTGAGATTCTACCTCAAAAATTCCATGCTTAATGACTAAGAGTCTGCATCACTACTAAATTATTAACGACACAGTTTTACTCTTCATATGAATGCTTATTTTCATATGGAAACTCCTCCCAGGAAACCCAGGACCTGGTTCTTCTTCCCTTCTGAAAGTGTAAATATGGTTTGTGTGTGTGTGCTTGGGATTATTTAGTGTTGTCAAGAACATATGCAACTTGGAGGGAAATGGAATAACTCTCACTTTTTAAATATGCCCTGTCAAGCGTGCATATTAGTTACAACCTGCTCCATTATATCCCATGCAGACCAGTATGTGGTGCAGTGAGTCTACTAGATTTAGAGTTGGGAACTTGAATTTAGATCCCAGCTCTGCCATTCAGTACTTAAGTGACCTTGGTCAACTTATTTCTTGTCTCTGAATTTGAGTAACCTCATCTGTAAAGAAAATTACAGAAAAACTTCTACTTCTGCTTCCTTGACTATGCTAAAGCCTTGAGTGTGTGGATCACAACAAACTGTGAAAAATTATGAAAGAGATGGAAATACTCTTTCAGAAGAGTATTCAGACTACCTTACCTACCTCCTGTGAAACCTGTATGCAGGTCAAGAAGTAACAGTTAGAACTGGACATGGAAAAAACTGGTTCCAAATTGGGAAAGGCTGTATATTTCACCCTGCTTATTTAACATCATGCAAAATATCTGGCTGGATGAAGCATTAGCTGGAATCAGGATTGCTGGGAGAAGTATCAGTAACCTCAGATGTGCAGATAACACCACCCTTATGGCAGAAAGTGAAGAAGAACTAAAAATCCTCCTGATGAAAGTGAAAGAGGAGAGTGAAAAAGCTGGCTTAAACCTCAGAATTCAAGAAACTAAGATCATGGCATCTGGCCCCATCACTTCATGGCAAATAGGTGGGGAAACAATGGAAAGAGTGAGACTTTATTTAATTGCGCTCCAAAATCACTGCAGATGGTGACTGCAGCCATGAATTTAAGATACGTCCTCCTTGGACGAAAGATATGACAAACCTAGACAGCATATTAAAAAGCAGAAACATTATTTTGCCAACAAAAGTCCATCTAGTCAAAGCTATGGTTTTTCCAGTAGTCCTGTATGCATGTGAGAGTTGGACCATAAAGAAGGCTGAGCACCGAGGAATTGATACATTTGAACTGTGGTGTTGGAGAAGATTCTTGAGAGTCCCTTGGACTGCAAGGAGATCCAACCAGTCCATCCTAAAGGAAATCAGTCCTCGATATTCATTGGAAGGACTGATGCTGAAGCTGAAGCTCTGATACTTTGGCCGCCTGATGCAAAGAACTGGCTCATTTGAAGAGACCCTGATGATGGGAAAGATTGAAGGCAGGAGGAGAAGGGGACGACAGAGAATGAGATGGTCAGATGGCATCACTGACTCAATGGACATGAGTTTCAGCAAGCTCCGGGAGATGGTGAAGGACAAGGAAGGACAGGGAAGCATGCTGTAGTCCATGGAGGCTCAAAGGATCAGACATGACTGAGCAACTAAATGAAACAGTGTCTGTAAAGTGGGGATAATAATTCCCATTGTCTGTTTAATCAAATTTTTCAAAAAGGAAATTGGACTGCATAGGAGATTCAGGACAGCTGTTTTAATTGTGTGGTATTAGCACCTTTCTGTGTAATAAAAGGAGTTTGTACTACAGTTCCTTCTCATGCTTATGGCTATGGACAACTGGGATGAGTGAAGAGGAGTGCTGTCTGCTTACAACCATTTATGCACCATCACACTTCCTTCTTCTTGGCCAGTCATCATTTATTGAAAACACTGTTTTCCAGGGATCGTATGTTTTGAGTTTAAGTATAGTATCTGGTTGACTGGGCACATATACTCTCAGAAGTATACCTTATTTCATGGAGTGACGACTCCCTCAGCCACGCTTCACTCATCCACGGGGTGTTTCCTTTCCTTATGGGTCAGTTATCCCATTGCACTAATGAGGCATCGATAAACCAGATAATATCACTCAGGCACAAATGACAATTAGATTGCAGAGCTGGAATTCGAACCTGTTAGACAGCTTTACGTCCAGGTCTGTTCTCGTGTCATTGAACGAGGCTGGTGCTTCGTCTCAGTTCAGATTTCTTATTTACAGTTGATGTTTTGTTGTCTGAAATTTCACAGCTTAGCTCGTTGACCCCTTAACAGCACGTTTAAGCAATTGTAGCACTCTTGCCTCAGTGCACTTTTATTTTTGCTGAATCAATTCATCAAGGCCTTCTATTGTTAGTAGGGGAAAGGCAGAAACCAAGAACTCTCATGACAGCTCCAAACATTCAATTATTCATTGGGATGAGCAGTGTTTTACAGAAGCAAAATAGAATAGACACACCCAGGATTACCATGATTTAATAAGTGAGCTGCTCTAGATCTGAGCATACATGGAATATGCCTCTGTTACAAAGGAAATAATATGTAATCTGACTTTATAATTGTTTTTATCCCATATGTACCTAGTTTGTCTGTATCTGACTTTATAAATTAGGACTAAATTCACCAGAAGTAGACAGCTCAGGTGTAGTAATTGACACCACTGAAGTCATCAGAAAACCTTCCTTTCTCTCTTTTTCTGTTTCATCATCCTCCAAGTGTGTGGCTTCTATCCTCATAGTCCAAAGTGGCTGCTACAGGGCCAGCCCTCATGTCAGTGTTTCAGGCAGCAGGAAAGAGCACAACAGGAAGGGCATAAGGGTGTGTGCACACTGCCTTGAAATAAATTCTTCTGCAAGTACCACACAATAACTTCTGCTTACATCCCTTTGACTATATCTTATTCTCCTGGTCTTTCTTAGTTGTACAGAGATAAAAGTTTCTATTTTATTAATAATCATTCCCACTGCTCTTTGCCATTCTCTCTCCCTCCCTACTTCTCAGAAAACTAAAGCTAGCTATTACACATATATTCCTACCTTTCTATAGCATTATACAAGTAATTGATATATGTGTTATTTACAGTGATCGGAATTGGATCGTCCTATACAAATTATTCTGCAGCTTGATTTTAGATTCATCTCTGTGAATCTGCTTCATAAAGATGTCCTCATTCTTTTTCAATAGCTGCTTCAGATCCTTTAGTATCAATATGCACAAAATTTCACTACATAACTTTTACTGATTAAGATGTCCAAAAGGGCAGCAAAATCAGCTTGATGAAGTACTGAACACAGCTTAAAAAATCAAGAGACTGAATAGCTGAGCGAAAGTTAGAAGCTTTAGGGTCAAGCGCAGTAAGTGGGTTAACGTGGCGAGCTGAGGACACGGAGCATGCTCAGAGCGTGCCTGCAGCGTCTTCAGGACAGAGGGGGCACTTGTTAGCAGAGCTTCTGATGCCACAAAATCCCTAAAGATGCCATTTATGCCATCTGGCTTTGTTGTTCCTCTCAATCAGCATCTTTAGACATTTCTACTATTCATTTTTTCCCTTTTCAAAACGTCTCTCCAATCAAATCACCATCTAATTTCTAAATTCTGGGGGGAAAAAAAAGAGTTTAAAAAAATTTAAAACTTTGCCCTTAAACTACTTTTTCAAGTTATTAGTCCACCTGTTGATAGCCTGTCTGTCTGTTTTGAGTTCGAGAATTCTTTTAATTCTTCTTGCACACATTTTTCCTTCTCATTACTTGGCCCTCTTTCCCCTTTTCCTTGCTCTTTGATAATTGTCCTCACCTTCTTATGCTTTTCAGATAATTATTTATTGAAACACAAACCAGCGTATATGCTCGTATCTTGAATTTGCATACGTACTTTAAGTTTAACATGGAAAGGAGCTGTATTAGACTCTGAATCTCCTGGTTTGTTGTTGCTTCTTCTGAAAACTGAGGCTTGTGTCTTACACTGCTCTCTTTCTCGACATGACCTATTTGTGAAGCCGGAATGTAAGTCCTGCATATGGTGAATAAGTGGAGAAAGTAAGCAAAAGAGCAAAGGTAACTCTATGAAAGAGACTGAAAGAAAATTTCCTCATGATATGAACAAACATATTTCAGCATGCAAGGCAAGCAAAAATGATTGAGAAACAAGCCACTCAGTTTCTTTTGCCTAATACCAGCTTGGAGGGTTTTCCCTACCTTTGTGTTTTGTGAACTGGAACTGGGTAAACAGGGAGGCTGTGAGGATGCTCACTGGGAAGCCGTCATGTATCAATATCACTGCCTTCTTCATCTTTCTGTTTTTCTGGTCTCCTTACTTTACAATGGGAGGTGCCGGGAAATAGGGGTGCTGGTTGTGAGAGCGCCTAACAGCCTAACTACATGCTTTCCTGGGTTTTGACACCTCTTTGTTCTAAGAAACATGACCTATGTTTACAAAACAATGAGGCAACTCTAGTAAGACTACAGATCTCAGAGAATCTCATATATGGAAGTGATTTGCATGTAAGGAAACTGAAGGGGTAACGTTGTTTGTCCCAGTTCATGTTATTGTTGGCAAAGCCAGAAGGAAATTCTTGTCCATTGTGCAAGCTCCCTTCACTGTGCCCTTGGCTCCAGGCTGCTTCAAATTTGAACATTATTTCCAAGAAAAAAAAAGTTAATCACCTAGCATTTTATGGAATGCTGACCACACACCAGAAACCATTGTGCAAGATGTTTTCATTCTTTCTTTTACTTCATGCATATTTATCCAGGGATGTTTATGCATGAGTCAAAGAGGGTCTTTGTCCTCATGGAGCTTATACCTGGGTGTGTGCGCACACCTGCTGACAGAGGATAAGGGAAGGTAGGGAGCGGAAGAAAAACAATAAAAGCAAGTAAGTTCAGGTCAGTTCAGTTCAGTCGCTCAGTCATGTCCGACTTTGCGACCCCATGAATCGCAGCACGCCAGGCCTCCCTGTCCATCAGCAACTCCCGGAGTTCACCCAAACCCATGGGCATCGAGTCGGTGATGCCATCCAGCCATCTCATCCTCTGTCGTCACCTTCTCCTCCTGCTCCCAATCCCTCCCAGCATCAGAGTCTTTTCCAATGAGTCAACTCTTCGCATGAGGTGGCCAAAGTACTGGAGTTTCAGCTTTAGCATCATTCCTTCCAAAGAACACCCAGGGCTGATCTCCTTCAGAATGGACTGGTTGGATCTCCTTGCAGTCCAAGGGACTCTCAAGAGTCTTCTCCAGCATCACAGTTCAAAAGTATCAATTCTTTGGTGCTCAGCCTTCTTCACAGTCCAACTCTCACATCCATACATGACTACTGGAAAAACCATAACCTTGACTAGATGTGCTTTTGTTGGTAAAGTAATATCTCTGCTTTTTAATATACTATCTAGGTTGGTCATAACTTTCCTTTCAAGGAGTAAGCATCTTTTAATTTCATGGCTGCAATCACCATCAAGTAAACTTATGCTTATATCTGATGGTGTTTTATGTTAAATGAACATCTGAGATAGGATAGGATAGGGAAAAGCCTACTTTGTATTATCTTGTTTAATTCTAACATCAAGTCTATGAGACAGGAACTAGTATTCTCTCTAATAGGTAGATAAAGAAACCAAGGCTCTGGGGCGTTTAGTAATTTCCTTAAGTTCAACCATCTTGTGTAGGAAGGCACTAGATCTAAGCTCAAGTCTGCCTCACTCAAGAGTTGTGCTCTAGTCATTATGCCCATTTGCCTCTAAATGAGAATGTCATGGGGGGAAAAAGTTTTCCTTGAATTTTATTCAAAGCAGAGATTGTTCAATGAGTAGATAGAGCAGATAAGTGCTGATGATTAAGTAGCTGAACAATCGAGCTGAATGGCTTAATGAGGTTAAGGCTCCATGACATCAAAACTTGAGTTATTTCATCCTGAGAATGGTAGAAAAGAGGCTGAAAAAAAATGCATTATTGGATTCATCTGGTTCCTATTTTCAAGGATCAAAGAATCAACTAATAGGGACACAATTCTTGAAGGCATGCTGTTCAAAGCAAGGTCAACCTCTAATAAAGACATCTACTATTTAATCGTGGATCAGACCACTTGTCTTTGCTTGTATCACTGATACCAGACATTATTGGCCGAGAACCAGTGGAGTACTCAGTACAGCATGAAATAAGAGAGGTTGAGGGATCTGTTAATTGCATCTTGTCTCTGCTATAAGAGGTACACTCCTCCAAAATCAGTCCCTTCCAATTATGCCAGGTTGCAGCTGGCATGGTGAACCCTGGGTTGTTTTCACCCAATGAAAGAGTCTAATTTTATCACAGAATCATAGGACTGGCAAGCCTTGAGAGGTCAGCGGAGGCTTTCAGGCAAGACTGCACTGAGTGAACGTATCTAATCCTATTTTAAACCATCTCCAGAGGGGAGATTCCATGATTTCTCTTGAAAGCCAATGCCAGTGTTAAGCCACCTTTTGTATAGCCAGTCTAACATCCCTAGTGATTTATTTTAGACTCACAGGGTTTATAATGCTAGTTTATATTATCTCTATGTTCCCTCTTAACTTGTTAAAAAGTATTGTTGTAAGTCAAAATAACTTTTGTTTGGGTAAAGGGATTAATGATTTGTAATTGCTCTTCAATGGGGTATTATATCATTTATTAGCTAAAAAGCCCTAGATTGAACATTTATTCTGTGTTAGCTTTAAGAAGTCCAAATCAAATGACTTTGAAGGACTTCCAAGCCAGCCCCTACTTTGTCCCTTGTTCCCTTGCTCTGAGCACACTGGCTGTTTTATATCCTCAAATGTGCCCAGCTCATTTCTTACTCAGGGCTTTCGCACTTGCTACTTGATCCTGTGCCTTTGACAGTCTGCTCTAAATTCTTCCTGTGAAGGCCCCTTTCTCCTCAGAAGAGCCATCCCCAATCAGCCTATTTAAAGTCTCCTCAGAGCACGTATCATTCTCTAAAATTATCCTATTTATTCCCTCGTTGGCACAGTCGCTGTTTGTCTCCTTCCGAAAGAATGTGTGAACTGTGCAGACGGTAGCCTCACCTGACTTTTTTGTTCTAATCATTGTAATCCCAGCGTCTAAAACAAGCACATGATAAGCACCTGATAAATTTTTGCTGAAGAAATGAATGAAAGGATATTCACATGGCAGGAGAGCAGTGGAAAATGTTTATTGAGTCTGTGTCCTCAGAGAACTCCCAGAGTGATCTGTCCCAGCAGGGTGTGCAGTATGCTTATGGGATCTTCAGCATCAGACCACGTGGCCATAGTCCCGGATCCAGCGTTTACCAGCTGTGCAACTTCGGGCAAGTTACTTACATCCTCTTAGCTTTAGTTGTGTGATCTGTGAGAAGCTGGCAGTAAAACTCAGCTCCCTTGTCAGTTGTTCGGATGAGTGGGCTATTTTAGCTGTTACTTTTGGAAACAATGATTATTGAGCACCTACTATGTGCCAGGAACTGATCTAGGAGCTGAGAATACAAAAATGATCAGCTGATAAAAATCCCTCCCCTCCGCACATACACTTTGGTGCATGTGTGCATGTATAATAATTAAAGAACTGGATTCTGAATTTCACCTACAAGGGGATTAGATCTGCTCAGTGTGCTAGTACAGGCTCTTCATTCAACGGTCAATGTGTATCTACTATGGGCCTCTTATGTTTCCAAGAATAAATATCCAGTTAATAATGGTGTATTGGATACATACACAAAAAGGTCTATGTATAAGAAAGTATGGCCAGTTTTACCTACAAAGAGATTGCTTGTGTTTGACACCTACGGTGCATAAAGAGATCTAAAGAGTGGTCCCCCCCAAAATTTGTTTAATATTGATTGTATTGCAGAAAGATTATCAACCGAAAAAACAGGTGAATATTTCTTTGAACTTTTGATAAAGAAAGCCCTTTTTCTGGAAATGATGGTGTTTTTTAAGTTTTATCAGTGTACCATTTGCATTGTTGATTTCACACTTAGAATCTTGAATTATCTATTGAAGTATCATTGCTTTAAATGTTGTGTTAGTTTCTGTTGTACAACAAAGTAAATCAACTACACATATACACATATCCCTTCCTCTTGAGCCTCCTCCTGCACCCTTCTTCTCACCCCTCTAGGTCATCACAGAGCACCAAGCTGAACTCCTTGTGCTATACAGCATCTTCCCACTATTGTGGTGCAGTTGCTAAGTCATGTTCAATATTTTGCTTCCTGACCTGCATAGAGGTTTCTCAAGAGGCAGGTCAGGTGGTCTGGTAGTCCCATCTCTTTCAGAATTTTCCACAGTTGATTGTGATCCACACAGTCAAAGGCTTTGGTATAGTCAATAAAGCAGAAATAGATATTTTTGGAATTCCCTTGCTTTTCCTTTGATCCAGCAAATGTTGGCAATTTGATCTCTGGTTCCTCTGCCTTTTCTAAGTCCAGCTTGCACATCTGGAAGTTCTCGGTTCACATATTGTTGAAGCCTGGCTTAAAGAATTTTTAACATAATCTTGCTAGCATGTGAAGTGAGTGCAATTGTTCAGTAATTTGAACATTATTTGGCATTGCCTTTCTTTGGGACTAGAATCAAAACTGACCTTTTTCAGTCCTATGGCCA
This sequence comes from Madoqua kirkii, assembly GCA_006408675.1. NCBI lineage: Eukaryota > Metazoa > Chordata > Mammalia > Artiodactyla > Bovidae > Madoqua > Madoqua kirkii. Next base: position 10,047 of record SJYC01095459.1, read on the forward strand.
CTACTGAGTTTTCCAAATTTGCTGGCATATTGTATGCAGCATGTTAACAGCATCATCTATTAGGATTTTAAATAACTCAACTGGAATTCTGTCACCTCTACTAGCTTTGTTCATCATGATCCTTCCTAAGGGCCACTTAACTTTGCATTCCAGGATGTCTGGCTCTAGGTGAGTGATCACACCATCGTGATTATCTTGGTCCTGAAGACCTTTTTTGTACAGTCTTTCTGTGTATTCTTGCCACCTCTTCTTAATCTCTTCTGCTTCTGTTAGGTCCTTGCCATCTCTGTCCTTTATTGTGCCTTAACTTTGCAAGATATTTTCCCTTTTATCTCCAATTTTCTTGAAGATACCTCTAGTCTTTGCCATTCTATTGTTCTCTTCTATTTCTTTGTATTGTTCACTGAAGGCTTTCTCATCTCTCTTGCAATTCTCTGGAACTCTGCATTCAATTGGTATATCTTTCCCTTTCTCCTTTGCATTTTGCTTCTCTTCTTTTCTCAGCCATTCCTAAGTCCTCCTGAGACAAACCACTTTGCCTTCTCGCATTTTTTTTCTCCCTTGGGGATGATTTTGGTCACCACCTCTTGTACAACGTTATGAACGTCCCTCCATAGCAGTTCAGGCACTCCACCTAACAGAGCGAGTGCCTTGAATCTGTTTCTCACCTGCACTATCTCTGTTTTACGAATGGCAGTGTATATTGTCAGTGCTTCTCTCCTGAGATTTCCCACCCTCTCCTTCCTCCCTTGTGTCTGCATGTCCATTCTCCAAGTCTGTGTCTCCATTACTGCTCTGCAAATAGGTTCATCTCTGCCATTTTTCTAGATTCTATATGTATGTGTTAATACATGACATTTTGTTTTTCTCTTTCTGACTTACTTCACTCTGTATGGTAGACTCTAGATCCATCCGCATCACTGCAGATGACTCCGTTTTGTTCCTTTTATGGCTGACTAGTGTTCCATTGTTGGAGAAGGCAACGGCAACCCAGTCCAGTATTCTTGCCTGGAGAATCCTAGGGACAGAAGAGCTTAGTGGGCTGCCGTCTATGGGGTCACACAGAGTCAGACACGACTGAGTGACTTCACTTTCACTTTTCACTTTCATGCGTTGGAAAAGGCAATGGCACCCCCACTCCAGTACTCTTGCCTGGAAAATCCATGGATGGAGGAGCCTGGTAGGCTGCAGTCCATGGGGTCTCTACGAGTTAGACACAACTGAGTGACTTCACCTTCACTTTTCATTTTCATGCACTGGAGAAGGAAATGGCAGTGCTCTTGCCTGGAGAATCCCAGGGAGCCTGGTGGGCTGCTGTCTATGGGGTCGTACAGAGTCGGACACAACTGAAGCAACTTAGCAGCAGCAGCAGCAGTGTTCCACTGTATGTATGCACCACATCTTTTCTATCCATTCATCTGTTGATGGACGTTTAGGTTATCTCGATATCCTAGTAAATAGTGCTGCAATAAATATTGGAATTCATGTGTCCTTTTGAATTATAGTTTTCTCAGAGTATATGCCCAATAGTGGGTTTTATGACCTTGATTTTTTAAGCTATTTTCACCAATAGTTCATTCTCATTTTAGGATGCTTTTTAAAAGAGATAAGCAGCTGAGAGAAACCTTTATATATTAGTAGGTGTTCATAAACATGTATGCATAAGTTTTTTTACATAGGTGACTTTCTATTTCTAAAGTTTACCTTTGTGTTTACCAATGTGGTGACTGCAATCTATGTCAACAAATATACAACTCCCCATTTTTAATAACTCTACAACATCTGTACCTTACGAGTTAGAAACAACTGAGTGACTTCACCTTCACTTTTCATTTTCATGCACTGGAGAAGGAAATGGCAGTGCTCTTGCCTGGAGAATCCCAGGGAGCCTGGTGGGCTGCTGTCTATGGGGTCGTACAGAGTCGGACACAACTGAAGCAACTTAGCAGCAGCAGCAGCAGTGTTCCACTGTATGTATGCACCACATCTTTTCTATCCATTCATCTGTTGATGGACGTTTAGGTTATCTCGATATCCTAGTAAATAGTGCTGCAATAAATATTGGAATTCATGTGTCCTTTTGAATTATAGTTTTCTCAGAGTATATGCCCAATAGTGGGTTTTATGACCTTGATTTTTTAAGCTATTTTCACCAATAGTTCATTCTCATTTTAGGATGCTTTTTAAAAGAGATAAGCAGCTGAGAGAAACCTTTATATATTAGTAGGTGTTCATAAACATGTATGCATAAGTTTTTTTACATAGGTGACTTTCTATTTCTAAAGTTTACCTTTGTGTTTACCAATGTGGTGACTGCAATCTATGTCAACAAATATACAACTCCCCATTTTTAATAACTCTACAACATCTGTACCTGAATACATCATATTTGTTCAACCCTCAGTTTAAAATTTCAGTTAATTCCAGCTGTTGTAACCAATATTGGTAGAAACATATCTGACAGCAATTTTTGTAATTGTTTGATTTTCTTATAATATATTTGAAAAGAATAACTGTACTTGAGAGAAAGGTACAAAACAATGGATCTGATTATATGAAACTAATTCTTAACATATATATTAATAAATCAATTAAAATAGACAATGTGAAGCTTAGGAAATATTTGCAAGAATACTTGGTATAAGAGCATGATAGCTTCAGCCAGCCTGCCCGAGTTCAGCTTCTTTACTTGGTAGTTCTGTGAGCTGAGGAAATTTACTTTCTCCGATATCTTCATCTGTAACAATAGGGATAATAATAGTACCTGTCTTTAAAGGAAATATGAGGGGTAGATGTGCTATGTCCTGAACTGTGCCTGATACCGAAGAATGGTTATATAAAAGTTTGTTAATAAATGTGTCCTCCTTGGGTAACTCCCTAACTATCTGAAGAGTTTAGAGATCAGTAAGATTAACCACTGTAATATGATTAACTTAAAACCTGCAATAAACTAAGCAATGTAACAGAGTAATCACACAAGAAATATATAGACAGTTGGTTAATATATTAAAAGATGTTATCCATGTCTAAAAATCAAAAACACGAGAGTTAAATCCATAAAATACGTTTAGCCCATCTAATCAACAAATCGTAAACAATGTAATTATTAACCAATACATAGATCTCCTGAACTCATTTGGATAACAATATAAATTTGATTAATGCATTTGGAAAATAACTTAGAAAATAATTATGTTATTATTATGTTACAAGTTTGAAAAAGGGCTCCTCCCTTTAGCTCTGCAGCTCTGTGTCTGAGAGTATATTTAAAGGCATAACCTAAAACACGCACAGAGACGCTCATGAAGGTGGCAAATCCAATATGGAGCCGAAACAGCATAGCGGTTAATATGCAGCATTAAACCAGTTTTTAACTCTGCCTTGACCATAAACCAGTAGTTAGTTTGAGATAAATGTTTAATCTTTTTTAACCGAATTCTTTCACCTGAAAAAGATAGCGCTTAGTATAATGGATTTGTGCATAAAGGTGCACAATGACCACCGCAGAGCAAACTCTCACCAGCTGATTGCAGTTATCACTATTAATAATAGCTCCAAAATGCAGATAACCTGAATAATTGTAGAAACATAAATTACCATATTTTTTCTAATATTTTAAAGACATATATAATTTATATATATATATATATATAAATACATATATAATGTCATGGACATTCTAAT
>SJYC01095462.1:0-12680 GCA_006408675.1 Madoqua kirkii
AAAGAGTCTATATTGAATAGTTGATTTTTAGCAAGAGATAAGGTATTTCATAAAATCATATTAACAAAAACTTTCTGCTACTTCTGTCAATAATTTTTTAAGCTATATATAAGGTTTCCCTGGTGGCTCAGATGGTAAAGAATCCATGTGCAATGTTAGAGATCTGGGTTTGATCCCTGGGTGAGAAGATCCCCCAGAGAAGGAAATGGCAACCACTCCAGTTTTCATGCCTGGAAAATCCCATGGACAGAGGAGCTTTGCAGGCTATAGTCCACAGGGTCACAAGAGTCAGACACAACCACTACCCATATATAAGGCAAAGTTTGTTTTGTTTTGAAACACAGGAAATTATTATCAAAACTAATTCCTTAATAGAAATTACAAAGTCTTGATTTTCCCTGAATTCCACCAAAGTCCAAGAAATTTCTAACATTGTGAAGGGAGAATTATGTAGATAGTTTAAAATTGCATTAAAACCTTATAAGAAAAGTTAGTTATTTCGTGGCATTCAGGAGATACATTGAGAAGGAAATGGCAACCACTCCAGTTTTCATGCCTGGAAAATCCCATGGACAGAGGAGCTTTGCAGGCTATAGTCCACAGGGTCACAAGAGTCAGACACAACCACTACCCATATATAAGGCAAAGTTTGTTTTGTTTTGAAACACAGGAAATTATTATCAAAACTAATTCCTTAATAGAAATTACAAAGTCTTGATTTTTGCTGAATTCCACCAAAGTCCAGGAAATTTCTAATATTGTGAAGGGAGAATTATGTAGATAGTTTAAAATTGCATTAAAACCTTATAAGAAAAGTTAGTTATTTCATGGCATTCAGGAGATACATTATCAGCAAAACACACATTGTAAAAATCTATATTTAGTAATTTTTTATTTTTTTAAGAGAAGCTGGATGATATGAGGGCAGCTGTGGGTGGCCATGCTTGGGAGATCTCGTGAAAGGACTCGGTCTACTGAAGAATGTTTCATTATAGGTGGCTGGATATTTCCATGTGTGTTTCCTTTCAGTTGATACCTTCCGGTAAAACTTCCTGTGTGACACCAGAATGCTCACCTCCACCACCCGCAGCAGTTTCTTGATTTGAATTAGGTTTTATAGAGTCGGGGGTCGTGGGAGTGTGATTCAACAGCTAGACGTATGAGAACATAGTGAAACCCTGATCACTCATTTCAAAGATTCTCATCATGGCCAAAAATAGTTTTCATAAAGAAAAAAATCAAAATCCATAGACCGTGAATATATGACTATAGAGTCTTAAGTTGGAAAGGCCTTAAGTTATGCTAACTTTGTGATTCTGCAAATGAGGAAACAGAGCCTGAGAAGAGGTAAACAGCCTCCTCAGGGTAGAATCACAAGATGAACATAGGTTTCCTGACTTTTAGTCATTTGACCTCGTAGTTTGACTTCCCTAAAGAAAACCATCACCTTAATATTAACCATTTGAATTCCATATTTCATATGTTAGTGAAAACTACTTTTTACCCTATATCCTTTTCAAAAGAGCTCAATAAAAGAGCAAGAAAATATATGTCAGATTAAAATGGGCCATAATATGGTTACATATGATTTCTTTCTTAAAACCCTCTAAAGATTGTGTAACTGGAATGGGTTGCCATTTCCTTCTCCAGGGGATCTTCCCAACCCAAGGATCGAACCCAGGTCTCCCACATTGCAGGCAGACACTTTAACCTCTGAGCTACCAGGGAAGCCCATATATATATATATATGCAATAGATTTGATTTCTAAATGGTAAAATTATAAATTATGGAATGAGATGCAATATATTTAAATTGCTATTGGAAGTTACTGGGATAAGCCTCATTCATACAAGAATAAAGTGTCCTGTAAAAATTGACTTGTTTTTCCTTATATGTTATTTTCCCTAATGAGTTCATGCAGGGTGAAAAAGAGATAGTAGAAATTATCTTTGTCATACACTTGAAAAGGCAGAGAGGCAAATCAGAAAAAGGATATATTTAAATTATTTTTAAATCTGTCTCCTATGTGGCTTTGTTTAAACATCCTCAGGCCAGCTGAGATCAATCATTAAATAAACCCCTATACATGAAGGCAAAGTGATTTTTAACTTCATTACTACCTTAATTTGTGCATAAATATCCTTGAGTCAAAGGAAATTTAAAAAGAGTATAGAATCTGTTATTGAAATATACCTACCTCATCAGTGATCAGTAGCCATGAAGAAACTGATGAACTTCTAGGTTGTGGCTATATCTGGTCATTGTAATGGTTACCTATTAGGTGTCTACATCTCTGCTTAGTAAAAGATATAGTTGGCAGAGGCTAAGGGAAAGAATCCAGACTTTCAGATATAAGCACAAGAAATTTGTGAAAAGTTGTAATCAAATATCTTACTAGTCAAATGAGCTGGAATAGAGAATTCTGGAAGAGATACCCAGCATGAACTGGAGTGGGCAAAAATTAGAAAGAAGGCAAGTGTCATTTTGGTAAGACACAAAAGCCTGGGGATATAGTCGGTAGAAAAGAAGAAATAAAATATTGTTGTCAAAGAATGGTTACGGGAAGCTGCAGAACAGTACCAGAAAAGAATGTTTAAAAGCTTAGTATATGTAGGCCTAGAAAACAGCAACAGTGAGAGTTTCTGGTCAAGCAGATAGGAATGGTTATTTCACAGCATGGTCCTTACAGAATATGAGGGAATTAGGTTTTGTTCTCAATAGCATAATAGAAATGAGAAAAAAAAAATACAAGATACAAGGACAGTTCCGATGTGTTTACAATAAGAGTTCACAAGATCTCATTCAACTAATTTATGAAACTCAGTAATCCTCACATACAGTACTTTCAGCTGTTATCCCCTCATTCCTACAGCTCCACACCCACACACATGCCTGTTGCCACTGACTTCTTTGCAGGCATCTGCAAGGGTGAAGTAAATAACCAGAGCTTTTTGACATCTTGAGGCAATCAAACCACTCTCTGAGACACGTGAAATGATACTTACACTGTGAAGCAGTATAATCCTTATATATTAAACTCAGTTTGGCCTCCAAATGGAGCAAATTGCATCTAATCACTTATGTCTCAGTAATCTTGATGATAGAGTTAGATGGATAGATAGATGATAGATAGATAGATAGAGAGAGAGAGAGAGAGAGAGAGAGAGAGAGATAGATAAGTAGGTAGGTACATACTTAGGTAAGCAGGCAGATAGGAAGAAAGAAAATATTCCCTTAAAACAACCAATGATTTTTGCCTGGTCAATACTTACCCTTTCCTAAGTAAAGTCCTACATCTTGAGAAAAGCAAGATTTTCATCCTACCTTCCTTTCAAAGCAGTGTATGGGTCCATCAAAATACTTTCCTAAAGAGAAAGGATTCTCCGCACAGAGTATAATTGTAAAATTCATTGTGCTTAGGGATTACATTTGTTAAATTCAGAAGGAGAAGGGCGCTTGGCACTTGTGCATTATTGGAAATTCCCCAAACACAGACAACAAAAGCTCAGTCGTTTAATCAAATTATCAGCTTTTCCTCAGTCTGTGTTTAGTCTGTGTTTGTCTAATGTCCGGGTGCATATTTTCTACTTAAGAAAATCAATAAATCTGCTGCTTTAAAAAAAGGCACATTTCAAATGCAGTATACAGCGTATTGCACTATCTGATCCAGCAATCTGTCTGCCTCTGCCCTACAGAAGGAATGAACAAGAAATATGCCTGACGAGCTTATGAGATGGTTCAGAAACTCATGTATGAAGGCAAAAAAATGATACTATTGAGATGTGCACCCCATCCACTTTTGATGTAGAAGGAGGGTATGAAAATACCTGAAACTTCTTTTTGCTGTTTTGAATGGTTTAAGGATTGGGAGCAGACGTTGCTAAAACGGGTTTCTTAGGTGGAATATGTATCTTGTAATTTTTTTTCATCAACGTAATAAAGACTTCTCTCTTTATCTTGAAGTCTGACAGCATCTCTTCTTTTCTTATTTGTTTTTGTTCTGTAAATATTTGAGTTGTCAGTCTAATATACGATGCACAATTGTTCCAACTGTGAGAAGTGATCATTTTGCTCCAGGAACAGTGCCTCACATTCAAGTTGCTCACAGGTTCTCTCTTGTTGTCTCCTTATTTGCAGCAACACTTCATACATGGACCAGCACAAACAGATGCTTACATAAACCATCTAAAGTGTAATACTTTTGATAAGTAAGTAGTTTATAGTGGTTTATAAAGATCATCTCACTACTAAATCAAAGCTCAGGTTTTTCTTTGACCCAAAATTCAGAAAAATCCAGAATTTTGGTAGTGAGAATAAATAGGAAATAAATTTTAAAGGATATAGAGAAGAAAGACATTTTGGGAACAAGATCAATTTTCTCGTATTGATTGTGATATACAAATTTATCAGAAAATAGATACTACTTTTCTTGACAATCAATACATTATAAACTGCCACACCTAAGTTATTAGAAATTTTTGACCTAGAGATCTGCTCACCATTGATGCTTTGAAATGAGCTTGTCATGATACAATCTTTAATCTCATAACCCGCACTTATGGCTCTAAATAAGTTTGTTTGGGCAATGACAGTAGACTGGATTTGGTTGCTAAAGAAATGTTATTTACTCTTTTCTCTCACTATTTTGACAGTGAGAAGATAGAGGGAAATGTAAAAGTCACATTCCAATAAGTTTATCAGTTATTAATAATTGCCCTAGTAATTCATGACATTTTCACTGATGTGTGTGTTTATGGTCATAGGGAGGAATAAATGAGTAAGTCCCAGAGAAGGAAGAAAGACCACAACCCGAAGTAATTCTCAGTAAAGAGAAATTCTGACTAGCTAACTCCTTCCGCCCCATAATTTGATAGCAAATATTTGCTTTGTTTAGTATAAAAATGCAAAAGTCACCATCATCAAATAACTTTCTTGCTTTTTTCTAACGATTCTGGAGGAATATTTTCATTTTGGGTACAAAACTCTCTGGTTCTGATTTGCTGCCCCCCCTCAACTGTTGTTTATATGAAGAATTTCTAGTCAGGGTAAAAAAAAGGTGTTGCTTGTGCAGAGAATTCGTTTAGTGGAGCAGGCTAATAGGCTGACCAGTCATTAACTAAAACACAGCTGGGAAGAGGCTATAATCCCCCAATTTCCTTCACAAATGCAGTAAATAAATATTCAAATGAAGCAGTGCACACATTTGCATATGTGTTAAACAAAAGCCCAGCTGAAGATTTGGTTTAAAAGCTCAGCTAATGTTTTCCCCTTTTCTACCTACAATTCCTCTACCTGAAGAGTTTATATTTTACAAATGTCCCCATATTTTTCCCAAAATAGACGTCCCTTTTACTTCAAGAATTATCTTAGAAATCCTCTCTCTTGCTGACCCCCATTAGCTCTCTTACTGAACCTCATTTTAACAGGAATAAAAGCTTCCTATTAAATGAAGTCTCCTTTCAGTGTTTTAAATCTGAGCATCTTTAATGTGTAACATGCCATTGGTACTTTTTGTGTTCTGCTATTTCATGGATAGGATTCTTTTTTTTTTTTTTTTGGATCCCAGAGCAGGTAATACTTAAGAAATAAAACTCCTAGGCTTGACCACGATATAAGTAATTTGTTAACCCCATGGATTTAGGAAGCAGATTCAAATCATCTTCCTAAATTCTTTAGTCTGTCCTCTGAGATTTCAAGCACGTGATGTAACATAGGATGCTGTTCAGTTAATTATTCCTCAGAATGAGCCTCAGTATTGTTACAAATTCCCCATTCTGCTTCTTTCCCTCTCCTGCTCTTATTCCATGATTGCAATTTCTAGAGTTAGATTCTAGGGCACACCTGACCTTAGGCTCTTCTGGGTTGCTTTTCCTGAAGCAGTGTGAGTTCCTCCCAAGGTGAAGAAATATAATTAGAAGAAAAAGAGATCATTCAGTGAGGAGCCTAAGGTAGGACACAAGGGGTTACTTTCTAGGGGAAAAAAATAGATTGAAAAAAATATTTTAAAGTGATTCTAAAAAGAGAGGAAAAAATACAGAGTTCTGCAGTTAAGAAAAAAGCATATGAGAAATTAGCAAAGTAAATTGACTTGCACTTGTTTTCAATCCTGCTTGTGACTCTAGCTAGTTTGCCTCCCCTGCCCCCATCCCCCGACTCCACTCCGCAGTGGAAAAAGAAAAATAAGGAGACAGGAGCCAAATGCCCAAGGAGTTTCTAGGTTAATGTGAATGCGTGCTTTTTATTCTAGTTGCAAGAAGTGAACTATAATTATTACACATAATTGTATAAAGACATATACAATGATATATATAATATATAGCTTGTATGTGTACATATATATTTGCATACCATATATAAATATGTTTGCATTCGTTTAGAAAACATTGACTCTCAGCAAAGTAAGGTACATAGATTTGAAATCTGTGAAACTTGGGTTAGTTATAGAAAAACTAAATTAGAATTTGGGCCTCTAATATTCTATTTTAAAATAGGTAATAGGGGAATTATTTTTGCCAACCTGTATTTAAATGCATGCGACAAATCTCTATTAGAGCCTTGTTAGTTACTTGCAATACAACATCCTGACGTGTTTTAATCCTGCTATACTTAGGAGCAAGAGTAGCTTAAACAATAAAGCTTTCGAGAGCTGAGATAATAAAAGATTTTTTTTCTTCTCATTCAGTCACGTTTACAAAGCATACTCGTAGGGAGAAAGTCACTATCATATAAATTATAAAGCTTTGTATTTTTAACAAAACCTTGTCAGTGTATTTTGTGTTACCCTTTTTTTACAAGTAAATTTTTTGTTCCTGAAGAAAATAAAAAGCGTTAATACTAGGAGGCTAGTTCAATATCAGACTCTCTAGCTGATATTATCAAAGTACAAAAGGCACTTTTAAGAATCAAGTTGTGTGAATTGTGCTGTGTATCTAGGAGCATTATTTGGTAGAGGCTTCAAAGCTTTCAAAGTACACATAAAAACATGGCAAAAATAACAACTGGTGTCGCTCTGATTTCTTTTTTTTTTTGCTTATTTCTTCAACAGGTTGTTACTGTTTTGTTTTGTTTTTTTTTAGTCAAGCCACATTGGACAAAACACCTTATTTGATTACAAAAAAGCTTGACAAGAAAAAGTGCCCAGAGGAATACCTGTTGAATTTAGATACAGCTGCTTCTTTTTGCTTATTTGCCTGCTATTCCAGTTGAACTTTTCAGAAGTGGTACCTCCCTGCTTTGTGTTGCCATCCTCAGAGCTTCTGAAAGCTTACCTAAAAGATTCTACTGAAGTCTTATAGCACACATTTATCCACAGGTACTTTCATGTAGCTCATCCAGAAATTAATTGAGAATGCTCCCTAAAAGCAGCCGTAATAATGTCATTCCTCATTCTTATAGGAGGTAAACTATGTTTGCAAATACCTTTCAGGAGAATTATCTTTTGATTATCATATGTTACTTTCTGTTATCATTACTGCGTTTGCTGAGTTAAGCAGAAAAAGTTATGCATAATTACATTTTTCTTATTTTTTCCTTCTCACTATCATAAAGGCTCCAAGTCACACGAAACATGCTGTTGTGTATTAAGTTAATGCTTCCTCATTAACTTGCATGTTATGCAAGTAAGTGGTCATAAGCTATGAAGTAACAAAATCCAGCAGGGAGAGGGTGGGCACTTGAGGCACCGTGGCAGGGAGATTTTTATCAGCCTTTCAGTCTGAGTAAACGCAGTGTGTCCTGCAGTCCAGTCTGAGGTCATGGCTGCCCCAGAATTTGAGTGGTTGGGGATATTTTGGGATGCTTTCATTAGAAGGTACAGAGTACAGTTAAGAAACAGGCTTGGGGCGCCAGCATGTCATTATGGCAAGACGGGCTGACCGCTGGGAAATTGCTGAGCCAACAGGCCAGGGAGTCGGGTTGACCTCCTCTGGGGCCAAATCCACAGAGAGCCACCACCCAACACACCTTCTGAGGGGTAATCTGAAGCAGTCAGTGTTCCAAATACTCATCTGAGCAACAGATGTTTTTGTAAGACAAAAGTATTGTATATTTTCAAAGGTTCTGTTTATGAATCGTCTTGCCTTTCTATTTTTAAAGTGCTTGTATCCAAAAAAACATCCCTTCTATTTACTTTAGAGCTATCCAGCATCCTCGCTGCCTGTGTCATTGGTGGTGGTGGTTGGTGGGGGTGTGGGGTGGTTGTTGAAGGGCTGTAACCGCAACACAAGAGTCACACTCTGAGCAGGCTGTGAGCTACCAAGAGCCTGTTCAGGGAACGAGTACATAAAACAGGTATTTTTTTAGACTTCTTACATTTAATGACATTTCATGCTTCTGGATAAAATCTTTCCAATTTCAATTTGTGGTTAACAAAACATTTCTTTTCTTCTTGTGCTTTGTGCTTCTTATAGCACCCAAACTTGATGCTTTTTTTGCTTCTTCTTCTTGATTTTCAAGCAGCCTGTTTACACAAAGCATGGAAAAGAGTTAAAATGAGAAATAATTTAGAGAAGGTGTCATTTGATAACCATGACAACTCAGAAGGCAATAAGAAGAAATTTGGAATCTAATATTTCTTTTATGAGCAATAGAAAACCTGGCAATTGAAGCAGCAGTCCTCCATTACCTGGCATAGTCAGAACATAGTTGAAATAGAATAAACCTGAAGAAAATGGGAAAATGTTAATCTGATAACTTGGAAAGAAAAATATATAACAAAAATCCACTAATGTCACTTTTTATCATCTTATAACGTCTCACAGTTTTTCTATCTGCAAACACAATATTATCCCCTGGTGCCCCTGTGCCCATCCATTCACCATCCATACTTCCTCTCCCATCCCTAACACACATGGCACACCCCTTCATGATATTTTGGTTGGATGATAGTATGCATGTTTTTGTGAAATAATAGAAAAAAATGAAATAAAATGCTAACCAAGATAAGCTAATAATGATAGACTCTAAAACAAGTTGAGTTAAGACACTGACTCAGGGTGTCAGGGAGTTTAGTTTAATTCAATTTGATTTTAAGGCTGACTTTTATGAAAGTTTGAGCTTTCATACATTAAAATTCATCTTTAAAGTTGAGATACTATAAGAAACCAACCAGAAGAGATAAGTTCAGATCAGCTGTGACTGTGATGATCATGTTTCTGCTGAAAATACAGCAAAGCAACAATAATGGAAATTAAAATTTCTATGGAAAGAGGAAATTTATAAAAAATCAGGCCCTACTTACCAATTTATAGTTTGTCTTCATTTGAGCACGTGTATGTGTGTGTGTGGTGTTTGTGTGTGTTTGTATATGTGCAAGCACTTTTCCTGGCCAAACATTTGCCTCTCCTCTAATTTATTTCCTCTCATTGTTTCTTTCCCTTTCCTCTTTTAAATATATCTTAAGGTCTTCTTCAGCAATTCCAGGCCATCTGTCCTCACCATACTAAATAAGCATTCATGGACACATGGCTGCCTCCTCCAGACTGACAAAGGCTCTTTAGTACAGCTAAGAGAAATGACCCAACAGCAGTGGTAAAGAGGCCTAAAAATATTTAAAGAACAAAAAAAAAATAGCAAGACCCACCAACTTTCTCTTTCCTTGACTCCCCTTTTTTCTTAAGTTTATTTTATGTTTTACCATTGGAATCTGCCCTAACAGAATGCATTTGCATAACTGCCTGCCAAATTAGATGTAAGCTTATTTTTAAAGTTAAAGAATTCTTATATCAGAGAAGAGAAATTAATAAAATTTTAAAAACCTTTAACTTCCTTTTAAGCCATGGTTGCATATATTCCCTTGTAGTATAATTGGCAAACATTTAAGACAGAAAGGTGCTTATGTATAAGAATCACCCCTGAAATTTCCACATCTATATTAGCTATAGGGGGGTTGATACATATACATTTTTTTTCTAGCAGTTTAATATGAATGCACCCAATGAGCAGATATGCTTTCAAGTAACTTACATATCTTATAAGGCGTGAGAGGACACAGAGTTTTTAAAAATAATACAATGGATTAAATTTTTACATAAAAGACTAACTCTCTTTCCTTTTCTGGCTGACCAGTCTTCGATATTTTGCATTTTCTATGGAAAATTGATTTGTTTTCTTCCCAACAAATGCTATCTTCTTACATGTTTGTTAGTTTATTAAAGCATTTTATCTAATGAAAAATATTTTAATTGGATGTAAATTATCACTTTATTTTTTCACAACAGATGCTGTGTGAATTACATGAACTTATATGAATTTCTGAGCTACTCATAAGTATTCAGAAAACTGTGAAAACCTGTTAACTGAATAGAAGATAAGACATTCTTATCCTCTTTATGGACTAAACCTTACTTATGTATAAAGCTCATTAGGCATTTTTCCCCTGAAACTTAAGAAATTATGTGTAAGCTAGTGTTTCTTCATTCTTATACCTGTACTATATATACTCGCACCAATCCTAAGTATATCCCAAAATGATGATTTTTTAGCACTAAAGTTCCAAAATGGCTGAACACTATGTTAAATAAAAACTTTGCTCCACATTGCTGTAATCTATATAGATCATCATAAATCTTTCCTTAGAGTGCTTTGGCTTAGTTCCAGTTATTACTAGTTAATTTGTTGAAAAAAATGGTTTTTTTAATATACAGTAAAAAAAATTAGCAAGTTGTATTTTTATAATTTCTAGAAAGGAAAAAATTTAGGTGGTCTTTAAATTATGATAGCACAAACAAGATGTCCTTCTGATGCAACAAAACAGAAGTTAGAAAAATTATCATCTATTTGAAATACAAGCCAGGATTTTCAGTATTATAAACCCTTCTGGAAAAATCTTGGTGTACATGCTGTTAGAATTGGTCTTATGAGAGCGTGTGTGTGTGTGTGTGTGTGTGTGTGTGTGTGTGTGTTTGTGGTGGGCAGAAGCAACGAGGTGGGAAAGAAGGAACTGAGTTTGATGATAAATTTCATTAAGCAGTAGGTGTTCATCAGTGTGTGTCTTACAATGTTCAGTGTTTTTTATAGAATGTTTTCCCCCTTCAAAAAAAACCTAGTGGGTGTTCAGTGGGTTCTTTTGTTGTTCAATCTGTTAATTAGAATTTTGCAACAAATCTTAAATGAGGAACAAAGTATGGTAGAAAGGTCTTACTTTAAAATTTAGAAAATGTGAATGCCAAAATCGGTCAGAATTATAAATATGAGTGAAAAAATACCAAAGGATCCTATATGTTTGAAAAGAAAAAGCACAGTACCCTGTGAGAAATATAAAGCTAGAATCTGAGATGTGTTCAGGAACCGATTTAGGGAGAAAGTGGGAACAGGGAGCAGAATTCTGTACAGATAGTAGATAAAATGCCCATACACTTATGGTTTTATTTGGCTGGCAGGAAAGTACAGTACTGACAGGAATTATAGTACAAATTACAGTACTGACTCAGAGTTTTCCAAATCCTGGATAAAAAGGTAGAAATCAAGGAACTACTTCATCTTTACTATACCAAAAAAACAATTTTTTTAATGGAAGAAAAGAGATTGGGAAGACCAGGGTATGTAAACATCTGGGTCAGTCTACCCCTCCCTAGATGTGACTTAAGCTGCATGCTATAACACAAGGATAAGGCATTTCTTGTACATTTGTGGGCTCCATTAGTGAATCTGCCTTCAGTAAATCTTTTCGGTTTATCATGTCACTCTCTTGATGAATATCAATGGATTAATAATTTGAACCATGTATCATCTGTATATTTTAAGTTTCATATGAGAAAAATAATTAGCCAAGTACTTATAGACAATCCAATTGAAAACAAGTCCCAAATTAGTGAAGCAGCAACAGCATTCTATGGGAAGCCATGTAAAATAATGGAATAATATAGAGATTAAATCACAAGACCTAAATCATAACTTCTCATTTCACTTCTTACCAGGTACATGCCCCTTATCAAATTACACATTTCTCTGAGCCTCAGCCTCATCCTGGACTTATTATAAATACTAAATATGATAATATACATAAAGTGTCCAAAAGAGGTTTTGACCTATAGTGGGTGCTCCAAAATGTAAAGTCCCTCACCTCTACCTACCTCAAACTGGACTATGTAATGGTACATGTTCGGTTTAATCATCAGAAAGATGATTGCATAAGAATTTTCTGGAACAGTCAGATATTTTTAGTATTGAAGTCAGCAGCCTTCTTAATAAAGACTATGATCAGCGCAAAGTGGATTTTCGTATTTTAAAGACGTACATGGTTAACTCTGGTAGGGGAGTTTTCTTTTTAAAAAAATCCCCTCTTGAGAGCCATAACTAGCATGAGTTCTACTAATAAGGTCTCAAAATTACTATTTCATTAACAAATTCCGCTTAACTCATGTATATACATTTCTATCCTATGAATTCACAGAAAGAACAATATGAATTATAAGCCATTCATATGATACTTAGAATTTTGATATTATGACAGCTGATTGAATTTTGCAAATATACATATTGGGTAAGAGGGTGTTATTATTCTTATTATTTTGCAAAATGATCATGAGCTTCTCTCTCAATACATGGCAATGAAAAATGAATTCACATTATCTTAAATTGAGATATTTGTGTTATGTATTATCATAAACAAATAACAAATCCTCAAAATAAAGCAATTTAAAAATTAATACATATGTTTAATATATTTAATTTGGAGAAA
>SJYC01095463.1:0-26773 GCA_006408675.1 Madoqua kirkii
TTCTAGAGAATTATTTTAACCCTGTGAAATTAATGCATTTTGTTACCTTTAAAATGTCTTATAAAGACTCTCTACAAGTGGTATATATAACCTTGATAGAACTGACAACTAGCAAATCTTATGCAGAATCACTTTATTGAAAAAACAATATTCTGCAAATGAGAAAAAGAAACTTTTTGAAAAAATTACACCATACCATAATGCTTCCTAAAGTTTTAAAATTTCTTTTCTGTGTCTTGAGAAAAAGAATTTACCTGTGGTCAGTAATATAAAGAATACTTTGTCTATAAAGGCAGATTTTTCTGGAAGTCATCATGGCTTTCTGCCAAGCAAGTCTATAAATGTGGACTATTACTGTAGTAATTCTGGAGAAAGAGTGTGAACAAGAATTGATATAATGGTGTTATCTGTCATAACATAGAAATTGAAATGTCCATTTTTAGCTGATTACAACATATCCCTTTTTACTTTAAACATATGAACATGTATGTGTGCACACATAGGCACACATATGCACATATACACCCACACTCCATTTTTGTTCACTTAACTGTGCTCACTCCTAAAGCTACTGTTCTGGGCTGATCTCAGAAGTAGAGAAACATAGTAGGGTTGCTTTAACGTTATTTGGTGATAAAGAACTCGCCTGCCAATGCAGGAGACAGAGAGATACAAGTTCGATCCCCGGGTTGGGAAGATGCCCTGAGGAGGGCATGGCAACCCACTCCAGTATTCTTGCCAGAAGAATCCCATAGACAGAGGAGCCTGGGAGGCTACAGTCCACTGGGTTGTAAAGAGTCGAATACAACTGAAATGACAGCATGCTCCCGTTGGTTCTACTTCACCTGTATTACAAAGGGCTCAAATAGTTTTGGAACCTAGATAAGCCTAGTGGAATTGACACCACTTCACGAAGATTCCATAAGGCCAACGTCTAACTTTGCTTTCCACGAACAGCAGAAACAGTTTAAGTCACTGTGCAAACAGAAGCACAATACTTTGCCAGAATCTGTTCTATAAAGTAGTAATAATTACCTTCTCTTGTCAGACAGACTATCACATAAGTAAAGGAGAAAGTTGCTGTAAGAAAAAAGGAAACGGTGTGAAGTATACAAAGAAAAAGGCTAATTCAAAGGAAAATAAAAGGGATCTTCCTGATAGATTTTTTTTTTCATGAAACGATGGCTTGATTTATAAGATAACAAATTGCTTCTGGCTAGTTCAGGGAGTAAAACAGTTCATCTGGATTGGTCTAACTGTGCATTTGAGTTTCTGTCTGGAGAACATATTTTGCCCACAAACTCATGATTTTGCACTTATCTCTAGCCAGAACATCAAGAGTCCATCTCATTTGGTGAGGGGGTTTGAAGCATTATCTTCACTATGACCTCTGATTCTACAAAAAGACAAAAAATGGTGTTCTTTTTCTTAACGGGTACTTATATTTTTAAATTGAGCCTTAAATTTACATACTGTTTACGTCAAATATATTTCAAAAACGAATGGTATCCTTTGAATTTCTACAAATCCCACTGGGAGGGTATCCAGGGCAGGTTAGTTCATACTGAGACAGCAGCTCCAAAGCAGCAGGAGACTGGTGTAACAGAAGTGTGCTTCTTGCTCGTATCGCATGCCCATCAGAGGACACCTGGGAACTCTGTTCTACACCTTCTCACTTAGGCAGACGGTGCCTCTACCGTCTGCAGAGTTGCTGTTTGCCCCGGCAGGAGAAGGGAACAATAGCAAATTGAACTCCTCTTTTAAAAATTTCATCTCAAAATGACACCTGTCACTTCTCACATTTTATTGATCAAAGCAAGTCATAAGGATATAAACGTGTTTCATGTCTTGAGAAGTGACCAATCACAGGAGTAAAACCAACCAGTGAGAAGGCTGCATGATTGATTTTTGTCTATTTTTATTGCTGTTTGTAATCCTTTCATCATAATAATTATGGGAAATTTACATTGATTAATGTGGTCATAATTAATAAGTAATTTATCCTTTATAGTTTTATTCAGACAAAAAAAGTTTCTTGTAGAGATCTATTTTTCTGAAACGTTTTTCCACGAAAGAAGAGCCACTAGAAAGTTTTACACTGGACTTGTAAAATCTTAACTATTGTAATAAATAATCTAGAGTCTCAGTACATTAGTTTCAATATACAGTCTGATAGTGCTATGGGTATCACTGTTTCGGATTACTCTGTATGCTCTTTTCTGACTTCCTGTGTGGAAAGTCAGGGCTCGCACTTTATGCAAAGATGTCCTTGGATTGACATCATCGTTACGGCTCCAGTTGTTATTGCTGTGCTGTTGCCAAGGCAGCCAAAATATAGACCTGGGTTCAAAGTAGTAACTGGGTGTGTAAGAGGGTAGTCACTTCCACTCTCATGAATACAGCTGCTCCGAATGTGACAAATACCATTATCATCATGGGTCTTGTTACCTCAAACCACAAGGTGCTATCTGAACAAATGCTCGGTTTTAACTGTCAGATTCTTGGATGTGTCACATTTTTCTTTGGATCTTTGGGTGACTGTAACAGCTGTTTGTAAACACTGTAAAGCCCACACTAGGTACAGAATCAGCAAGAATATTTTGACCCGAATGTCTGTCCTCTGAACTGTCCTAAGGAATGCAGCATGTCGGCTGATACTTAAAGCAGTAGATTTAAATAGCAGCCAGGATCAACTTCCAGCTGAATAAGTCAATAAGCATTTTCAGTTTCTGGCTCCATTTGGGTCAGTTTTCTTTCACTGGTTAGCCTGAGAAAGTCCAAAGGTGTTCAGACCTTAAATGTAAAAGGAGTAGCAAATAGGGTATTTCCTATTTTGTCTCGGTAGTATTTTCACTGAGTCCAATATATCCTGTTCAATAGTTAAAAGTTACCAGTGCTTGTTGAATAGCAATCTATTTCTTTAGAATCAGGGACATGGGCAGCTTTAGAATTTGTCATGCTCTGATCTCTTTCATTCTGAAAATACCCCATGCTATTTTACGGAGTGGTAATGAGTTAGATATTTCTAGTGCTTGCCTGCTAAGCAGTCATGAGGGCTGTTGTAATAAATAAATTGTTAAGAGCACATTGCTCTGATAATAGCAACTTTCATTGAAGGTTGTGAATGTGCCTTGCTGAAGAGTGATACAGAGTCCTTAGAAAGGCTTTTATTAGCAGAAATGTAATACAACAATTTTAAATAGAGCAGTAAGCAAGAATGGAGGCAGCATCTCTGACACTGTGTTTCTAGTATCAGTTGTAAGTTTGGACAGCCAAACTCTCAACCCAAGTGGTTGAGAAGCAAAGAAAATTCCCATACAGAAATGTACTTACAGCTATTGACTATTACAAGAAATCTTGACTTGAGGATTTCTGGGTTTTGAAGTCACCACATGTCTGCAAACACGTTGCTTCTGACAGTTACCTATGAAAGTATTTAACTGCTATGTGGCTGAAAATAAATAAAATAGGATTAAAAAAAATTCTTAGAATAACCACCATTCTTTTGTCTACTCTTCACAGGATAATCAGTATGTTATTGCTATGACCCCCCACAAAAATTAAAGAGATTTTTTCCATCAAGCTTGCTTATATAGGCAGTAGACAATCTATATAAGTATATATACTTTCATCACATATGTGCGTGTATATATATATACACAAAGGGTTTTAGCAATAGAGATATTTTATGTATTTCTATAATAAGTACTTTCTTAAATAAAATAATCTTACTTTAAAAAAACTGGATCATAAGTGAAGTTAGGATTAAAAACATAACCACAGGGTAAGGTTATTTAGATGCATGCTGGGTGACAAGTAAGACTAGATTTAAGTTCACTGTGTATAACAGAATTGACTGAATGTAGGATGTATAATGTCATTTTGAAAGTCAAGGCGAGTCCTTGTAATATTTTCTTTTTATATGATGTTCCAACAAATTGAAGTCTGTTCTAGACTCAACACACACACACACAGGATCTCGAACTGAAACTGACAAAGTTGTATTCTGCTGTTTTAGACTGTGAGGCTGTTTGTGAGGTATCTCACTTTGTTCACATGCGCCTTGAAATAAAGATGGCACTTTCATTAGTGCACACATTCTAAATTTCTTTGTGAAATCAAAATTGAAAATAGAGGCTAAGAATAGTGCCTGAGATCTCTTATGTCTGTTTTGTCGCAAAAAATATTCTTTTTCTAGGCTGGCCCTATATAAATGCAGGAAAGCATGTATTTCTGCTCTATTGCTGTCTGTATCTCTTTGTAATATTCCAGCATGTTTTTTTAGATTCTATTCTCACTCCAAAGTCCCTAGGAGCCCACAGTTTAGGGCTCACAGTTTATAGTATTTATCTATAGATTTCGTTCACTTTCGTCTATTGTTACAAGTTCTCTAGAGTTCTAAGTGTTGCAGACTAGCTGGATAGTGTGATGAGGATATCAATATATTACACATCCTCTATATCAGGCAAGTAAATATCCATCCTGTCAAGGGATTTTGTTCACAAAATTTTCTATGGAGATAACATTACAAATGGTCGCCACGTTTCTAAGTTCACAGAAAAGAGATTAAAAACAAATCTTGAACTTGAATATTTCATTTAGTGCCCCTGCTACCCTCCCGGATGCGCCTTCTGCTGGTCAGAAATTTCAGTCTCCTGGAAAAGTTTATCTCAGCTTTGTTAATAGGAAATTATCTGAGAGTACCAGTTCCCACTAATTCATGAAAGTGTGAGTGACTCTTAATCCCTTAAATTCCCAAACATTCAGCGGTTAGAATAATCATTACCCAAATAAATCATGAATTTGTAGAATCTTAACATAATAAACCAAAGTAAAACATGTTCAGATCATATGTTAAGGGTTTATTTCTCAACCAGCACGTGAGCAGGTCAAACCAGGCTAGACTATTGCTTCTGGATCTTTTTGTCTGTCATGCTCACGATTTGGGTACCATTTTTATTTTTAACCGTTTGCACCAGAGAATCTCTAAAAAGTCCCGTTCATCTACATTGTAGTTCTCATTTCAGCAGCTGCAAGGCACTGGTGTGTGGGGAAAGTGTGGCAAGACAGAGGGTATTGTGTCATTGATTTGGGGTAAATCTGAGAACCCTGGGTATTTGCATTCAACTAGGGACTTTCTGGGGATCGTTCCTTAACTGGAACTATGAGACATGCAGGCTCAGTGGAAGGCAGCTGAGAAAATATTAAAGTCCTTCAAATCATACCATTTGAGTGGCCTTCTCTACCCTTTATTTGTAACTCAGATACTCATTTTGCTAATTTCCAAATGAAACAGATGAAGTTTATAAATCCTAAGACTTGCGTTCACAGCCACAGTCCTAGCACTCGCTAACCCTGTGTTCTTAGGAAAATTACTTCATCTCCTTGGATCTCAGTTCTCACATGAGTCAAATGGCACTGTGGTTCTGGCTGCCCTGAAAAGGTGCTGATGGAGACACAACATACTATTAAATGCTAACACGCTTAGACAATGTTAGGAGCATTATGCAAATTTAATATATTTTAATAAGACTATAAGAAGGAACAAAATGCAGCTTTAAATATTTTCTCTAACTCTATATAAGAACGAAATTTCTTATAGAAATCAAGATCAAGATTTATAGAAGTCAAAATGTTACTGCTTTCTTAAATTGAAAAAAGATGCTGTTTCACACTTTATAAAGTAATTGTTGGGAAACCTTTATGCAGCTGCCTGCTTTCTGTCTTTTACAATGCCAGAGAATTCAATATACTTCTAAGGATCCCTTAACACACAAGACAAAAGTTTTTCTCCCTTTTATGGTCTCTGTCTTTCTTTTATACTTGGGGTACCAGTTTTATTCTAGGTAAGGATTCAAAGATATTTGAGCATATGTGATAAACTAAAATTAAACTAAACTAAAATTAAACTAAAACTGAACTAAAATTAAAAATAGAGTTTTAATTTTATATCACACAAAGCACTTATTAGAGTGCTTGGTCTTATTTTGGAACCCAAGAAGCAGCCTTTGGTAACTCCAAGATGTAGTTGAGGAAATATTTCAGAGGATTGGTTCCTCTGTTAAACATATTGAAA
Source organism: Madoqua kirkii (assembly GCA_006408675.1). Taxonomy (NCBI): domain Eukaryota; kingdom Metazoa; phylum Chordata; class Mammalia; order Artiodactyla; family Bovidae; genus Madoqua; species Madoqua kirkii. The sequence goes on from SJYC01095463.1 coordinate 6,077, forward strand.
TGAAGACAAAGAGGGAAGTTTTCTATGTATTGTTACTAACGCCCATTTATACCCACAGTCCACGAAGCACTAAGAAGTACAAACACAGTGCCATCTACGCAGACATTTCTACTTTACCCAAAGAGATGGCATGGTGCAAAACCAAACCCTGTATGACTAGTTTCTATAGATTAATTGCACAGACGTGGGTTTATGACATGTGTCATATCATATGCCTAATGGATAGCTCCATTTGATAAAAATCTGAATTAGTTACAATGATCAAAATTCATAGTCCAAAAGATGTCAAATGGATAGTATTTCTAAAACATAAAACACTATATGATCCTGCCAATTAGAAGCAGATTTCAAATTTATCTTTGTAGTATATGTTCAATATATTATAAATATTGATTTATACACAGAGAAATACAGATAAGCATATTCATGTATAATTAAGTCTCAAACCTTCTCAATATTATTCTATCACAAAATCAAATTTTTCCTGTATTTATCTTAATATTGCATTGTTAAATTATACTTATCCTCTTTATGAAGAGCTCTGGTAATTCTATAAAATATCCAGACATTTAATGTATACTGACTCATTAGACGTTAAAGTGACCTGAGTGCCAAAACCCGATACTGGAAATGCAGCAGACCTGGGCCAGCTTTGAGTTATTGCACTGTTCACAGCTTCAGCAGAAAGCAAACTGGACAAGGTGGGTTCCATCAGGTCCCTTGCAAATAGTTTGGCCCAAGGAGCCACAGAGAATCCACTGACCTCCAAAATGAAAGTAATGAAGGTAAAAGAGAAAGTCAGAAATCTGCGTGTCACTTGACTCCTGAATCTCTTCACCCCCACTTTTAATCAACATCACCAAGACTCTCTGTTAAACACCTTTTATATTCGTGCGTTTCCTTTAGCACAGCACCCCTAAGTCACCATTACTTCTCCCCTGAGTCACGGAAATAGTTTCTTAAATGGTTTCTTATCATCTGGCTCCCCTGAAATTAATTCTCTATATCGTAGTAAATTATAACCATCCAGCAATTCAAATAATAGCGAATTCTCCCCTACTGAAAAGCCTTTTATCCTGATTCCCCAAACCCAAGGACAAATGGGCCAGCCATTTCACTTGTTCATATTTGACCTTGTCTTTCATGTATCAGTTTTGTTCAACTTTCACAAGATTCTTGGATGTGTGGTCACACTTATGAACGATGGGCTGCACCAAATACTAAAGGGAGCTGCCGTGTGTGCTGTTTGCTCTCGTTTGCGAATGATTCCCGTGAGGCCTCTCAGCTGAGTGAGAAACCTGACTGAGGGTTCTGTGTGAGGTGGGAAGTCCGGGGAATGTTTTGACAGCCAGTCTCTTGGAAGTTCTCCTAAGGAAGAAGGAGGTTACGGAACTGGAGGCTCCTTCAGGCCTGGTACCTGACATTACCAAAGGGAAGCGCTCTCCTGCCTGTCGTGGTAAACCTGTCTCTTCTATGTCTGTGTGCAACTTACAGTTCGGTTGAGGCCTGTCCGACTTCTCTCCTAGACCCCAGCATCTTTAGAAGGTGACTTTCTCTGGAACACATCCATATGTTCACCTGATTTTGAGAATAATTCTTGGCTTCGGCCACAGAGAATAAGCCTTTGCTGCCAAACTGTAGCTTGTTTACATCTGTGTTGGGGGAAGAACTCAACTTTCCTAACTGTTTGGAAAGGAGATTCCTAAATGATGAACCCGGATCGCCCCTGGCCTCTCCCTGTTTGGTGATTCACCTTGAAGGTCTCTGGTGACTTTTATTAAATTTCAACTTTCATCTCCCTACCAATCACGTTTCATTCATTTTCTATCTTCCCAGAATCTTTATAAAATTCTGATTCACTAATGACACATTTTCTTGTTTACCAGAGTATCATGTTATTCATTTTAACTTACCATTTCTATTAATTCAAGAAGACTTTGAGAGCATATGAGTTTTCAATGACCACATTATTAAAGTCAAGTAAAATTATAGTAATTGATATGGATTAGCTAATTTACATAGATTTTTTTAACTCTCCTAACACCTAGAATTTTATTCATAAACGATTAGATACTATCATAGTCTTCCCATAAGAATTGATTACTTTAAGGGATCCATGACGGTTTTTAAAAAAGAAGAAAACATAAATAGCAAATGCGTGGGGTCATTCTTCTCAAAAAAACTACAAAATATTATTGATGGATACCAAGCATTTACCTCAGTAAAATCTAGCCTTAGAAATTAGTCTACAGGTTGTGTGTACATTTCACTCAGAAATTCCATTAAAAATGTCTGAGGAGCTAACCCATGGGACCAGAAAAAAAAAAAGTGATTCTGTGGTAAGAAATGACTTTTAACTAAAGGTGAAATAAAATTATACCAAGGTTATTTTTTATTTATTTTTAAATGAAAGATAATTGCTTTATAGTATTGTGCTGATTTTTATCAAACATTGAAATGAACCAGCCACAGGTTTACCCATGTCCCTTCCTACCTAAACATCCCACACATCTCGCATCCCACCCCTTGAGGTTACCAAACTCGGTCTGAGTTCCCTGAATCATACAACAAATTCCCATTGGCTACCTATTTTACAAATGTTAATGTATGTTTCCATGTTACTTCTCCATACTTCCCACCCTTGCTTCCCCCTCACCCCTACCATGTCTATAAGGCTGTTCTCAATGTCTATCTCTCTTCTGCTGCTCTGCAAATAGGTTCACCATCTTTCTAGATTCCATATATATGTGTTAATATATGATGTTTGTTTTTCTCTTTCTGACTTCATTCTGTATAGAAAACCCTAGGTTTATCCACCTCATTAAGACTGACTCAAAGGTGTTCTTGTTTATGGCTGAGTAATATTCCACTGTATATAAGTACCACAGCTTCTTAATCCCTTCAGCTGTTGATAGACATCTAGGTTGCTTCCATGTCCTTCAGTTTACTCAAACTCATGTCCATTCAGTTCAGAGTTTACTCAAACTCATGTCTATTTAGTCAGTGATGCCATCCAACCATCTCATCCTCAGTCTTCCCCTTCTCCTCCTGCCTTCAATCTTTTCCAGCATCAGGGTCTTTTCAAATGAGTCAGCTCTTTGCATCAGGTGGCCAAAGTATTGGAGTTTCAGCTTCAACATCAGTCCCTCCAGTAAACACCCAGGACTAATCTCCTTTAGGATGGACTGGTTGGATTTCCTTGCATCCAAGGGACTCTCAAGAGTCTTCTCCAGTACCACAGTTCAAAAGCTTCAATTCTGTGCTCAGCCTTCTTTATAGTTGAACTTTCACATCCATACATGACTAGTGGAAAAACCATGTCCTAGTTATTATAATTAGAGCTGCAATGAATATTGGGGTACATGTGTCTTTTTCAATTTTGGTTTCATCAGGGTATGTGTCTAGAAATGGGATTTCTGAGTCAGATGGTAGCTTTATTCCTAGTTTTTAAAGGAATCTCCATACTGTCCTCCATAGTGAATGTATCAATTTATATTCTCACCAACAGTGTAAGAGAGTTCCATTTTCTCCACACACTCACCAGCTTTTATTGTTTATAGATTTTTTGATGATGGTCATTCTGACCAGTGTGAGGTGATATCTTCTTGTAGTTTTGATTTGCATTTCTCTAATAATGAATGATATTGAGCAGCTTTTCATGTATTTATTAGCCATCTGTATGTTTTCTTTGGAGAAATGTCTGTAAGTTTTTGCCCACTTTTTGATTGGGTTGCTTATTTTTCTGGCATTGATTTATAATGAGCTGCTTGTATATATTTTAAAATTAATCCTTTATCAGTTGTTTCATTTGCTATTATTTTTCCCATTCAGAGAGTTGTCCTTTCACTTTGTTTATAGTTTCCTTTGCTGTGAAAAAGCTTTTAAGTTGGATTAGGTCCCACTTGTTTACTTTTGTTTTTATTTCCATTACTCTAAGAGATGAGGCTCAGAGCTTCAAGCGTCTGCCTCCAGTGCGGGAGACCTGGGTTCGATACCTGGGTTGGGAATATCCCCTGGAGAAGGAAATGGCAATCCACTCCAGTATTCTTGCCTGGAGAATCCCATGGATGGAGAAGCCTGGTAGGCTACAGTCCACGGGGTCGCAAATAGTTGGACACGACTGAGCGACTTCACCTTCACCTTCAAGATGTGAGTTATAGAAGATCTTGTGATTTGTGTCATAGAGTGTTCTGCTTAAGTTTTCCTCTAAGAGCTTTATAGTTTCTAGTCTTACATTTAGGTCTTTAATTCATTTTAAGTTTATCTTTGTGTATGGTGTTAGGAAGTGTTCTAATTTCATTATTTTATATGTAGCTGTCCAGTTTTCCCACCAGCACTTACTGAAGAAACTATCTTTGCTCCATTGTATATTCTTATCTCCTTTGTCAAAAATAAGGTATACATAGGTATGTGAGTTTATCTATGGACTTTCTATCTTCTTCCATTGGTCCGTGTTTCTATTTTTGTGCCAGTACCATACTATCTTGATGAATATAACTTTGTGGTATAGTCTGAAGTCAGGAAGGCTGGTTCCTCCAGTTCCATTCTTCTTTCTCAAGATTGCTTTGGCTAATTGGGGTCTTTTGCGTTTTCTTATGAATTGTGAATTTTTTTGGTCTAGTTCTGTGAAAAATGCCATCATGTACCGATGTTATTTTAAATTGACTGCTCAAAACAGTGATTCCTTTGGAATGGTCTTTAGTTCAGTTTGCTGTCTGCTTCTTTATGCTTTTTAAAGAATACCTTCAGTACCCCCTCTATTTCCTTGGTGGGTATATATTCATCTGTTTACCTCTGCTTCTCCCATTCTCTTCGTAATCATGTCCCCTTTGTCCAGGATCTATCTGTGACTGTCTTAGCCTTTGCGGAGATCTGTGTGTATGGGATACCCCCTTATTCTTGTATCCCTCCTTCCTGTGATTATCTTGTATCTCATCACCATTTATTATGCATGACAAATACAGACTTGGTTAGATGTTTCATTCACAAATCTTAACTTGAAGACTAATATTCTAAAATTGTAAATGGCAAAAGTGTAATGATAATTTAAATTACTCAAGACTAAAACCTCCTGAAAGTGATTATTCTTTTTATTACTGATCTAACTGTACAAAATACCTTACAAATTATATATATCATTCATTATAGAGGGTCTGTATATTTTATATTGAAAAGAAATAGTTCTTTCTCAAATCAGTATAAAAAGTGGCATATAAATACTATTTAAACATTCTATCCAATCTATCTGTGCAAATATCTAGTTTAAATTGAGCATGCACCTGATAATGCCTTTTCATTAGAGTTGCAATTAAAACATACTTTGAAATTTCAGCCATGAATATATTAACAATTAACTTTCTCTCTATTAGTATTAATAATATTTCTCACATATTTCTCTCTTCTGTTCCTAAAAACCAAACTTGCTTCCCAGCTTATTGGTAGACTGTATTTTGAAAAATCATTTCAATAGTTAGTATTTTAGGTAAAAAGAGTATCTCTAACATACATACAAATATGTTTACACAGAAAGGTTTAAAATTCAACAATAGGTAAATTTGAACCAGGCTAGGCAAAATAGATTGAAAAGGAAGGCTTTAGTTCTCAAACATTCTGAAGATTTTTCAAATGGAATTTAATTCAAAAACTAAAGAGTTAGTCACTCAGTCATGCCAACTCTTTGTGACCCCATGGACTATAGCCTGCCAGGCTCCTCTGTCTATAGAATTCTCCAGGCATGAATACTGGGGTGGGTTGCTATTCCTTTCTCCAGGGGATCTTCCCAACCTAGGGATCAAACCTGAGTCTCCTGCATTGCAGATTCCTTACCATCTGAGCTGCAAGGGAAGCCCTTAAAAACTAAGGACATATTTCATTTATTTATTTATTCATTTTTATTTTTTAATTGAAGGATAATTGCTATACACTGTTGTGAAGGGCACATTTTATTGAAAAAAAACAAAAACAAAACAAAAACAAAACAAAAACCTAGTTCTACTTCACTGGAGAAGGAAATGTCAACCCACTCCAGTATTCTTGCCTAGAGAATCCCAGGGATGGAGGAGCCTGGTAGGCTGCCAACTATGGGGTCACGCAGAGTTGGACGTGACTGAAGTGACTTAGCAGCAGCAGCAGCAGCTCTACCTCAAACCTTTTTATGTGAAATTGGCTACTAACACTGACTGAATTTCTCTATCTGATAATTTGATCTCAGAGTGTTCACACAACCTGACAATTTAGGATGCCTAAAAATAAGAAATATTAAAGATTAGTCAAAGATATCAGATGACTGAAAAACAGAAATTTTAATTATTATAGAATAAGCAACTCACTGGGACTACACTCTGTAAGAGTTTTGGTAGTCATGGTCACAAATCCAACAGCCAATATCTGTACATTTCTAGTCAGTAAAGCATTATATAGCTCTTGAGAAAAGTAAAGAGAAGCCAGGGATAATTCTAAGATTAGCAATTTAAAGTGAAAGACAGAATTCCATAATACTGTTACTCAAAAAAAGAGCAGAGGTAAATTCTGTGGTATTAAGAATTTTTCATGTATTACAAGTTTACTTTAGTGTTCTCTACAAGAGAGATTCCACTTCTTAAACCTTTATAACTATATAATAAAAGATTAAGTTGTTTTAAAATTTCATATATAAGCTAAATGGAAACAAACTTTTGCTTCCCACTTTAAGGTCATAACAATATAGAATCACACACACACACAAAAACACAAATCAGAGGAAAATAATTTATAAATAGATTAGTTTCCATTATCTCTTTGGAAGACAATGAAGACACAGCACAATATAAAACTTCTTTAGACCATTCTTTGCCCAGTGCTTTCCTTAAAGTCTCACACATCAAACAACTGTTTGTATTTTTTTCTTTTCAAAAAAATACTAGGTACTTTTAAATTTTTGAACGATTTTATATTTAAAAAATATTGCAAGGTAATATAGAGAGTTCCCTATGCTCCTCCTACACTCTTCTCTCATGTTAACTTCTTACACTGCCGTGTGGTACATCTGTGAAAACCAAGTAGTCAACACTGATACATTAATATCACCTAAACTCAAGAAGAGTTTATGACCTTATTGAACTTAAGAAAAGCTATGAAAGAACAACTCAAGAAAAGCTATGACCAACCTAGACAGCATATTGAAAAGCAGAGACATTACTTTGCTGACAAATATCCGTCTAGTCAAAGCTATGGTTTTTCCAGTGGTCATGTATGGATGTGAGAGTTGGACCATAAAGAAAGCTGAGTGCCAAAGAACTGATGCTTTTGAACTGTGTGTTGGAGAAGACTCTTGGGAATCCTTTGGACTTCAAGGAGATCAAAACATTCAGTCCTAAAGGAAATCAGTCCTGAATAGTCATTGGAACGACTGATGCTAAAGCTAAAGCTCCAGTACTGTGGCCACCTGATGAGAAGAGTCAGCTCCTCAGAAACAACCCTGATGCTTGGAACAACTAAGGGAAGGAGAAGAAGAGGATGATGGAGGATAAGATGGTTGGATGGCATCACTGATTCGATGGACAAGAGTTTGAGCAAGCTCTAGGAGTTGGTGGTGGACAGGGATGCCTGGTGTGCTACAGTCCATGGGGTCGCAAAAAGTCAGACATGACTGAGTGACTGAACTGACTGATTGAAACTCAAGATTTCACTTGAATTTCACTAGTTTTTATTCAAATGTTCTTTTCCTCTTCCATGATTTCTTCCAGGCTGCTACCTTGTATTTGGTCGTTGTGTCTCCTTCCTTACTTCTTTTTAAATCTCAGTGGCTTTTTTTTTTTCATCATTGTTTTTAAAGTCTTTGAGGAGTACTGGTCAGGTACTTTGTAGAATATTCCTCCACATGGACTTGCCTGATATTTTTCTCATGTTTAGTCTGGGGTTATGGTTTCAGACAAAAATAACACATAGATGAATTTCCTTCCTCATCATAAAATGTCAGGCATTCACGTCACCATGTGAAATGTCTTGTTAGTGCTAACCTTGATCATTTGGTTAAGGCCATATTTGCTTGGTGTCTCCACTGTAAAGCTAGTAGGTTTTCTGTTTCCATATTTCTTTCTGTGAACATGAGTTACAAAACCCAGTACACACTGAAGGTGGATGTCTGGTGACAAAGGAGGAGATTGGGAAAAACTCTACCTCCTGCAGGGGTATCTACATATGTATTTGGAATTCTTTTGTAACATTTATCTCTTCTCATCCATATATTTATTAGTTGTTTATATTAGTATGTATTCATAATACATTTTACACTGTGGATTATAATCTAACATCATCCTACTGAGTTGAATAGAATTTACAGAGATCCATGTTCACTCAATTCTGCAAATGTGCCTTTATTTGGATATAGAGATTTTGCCAATGTAATTGAGTTTAACTGAGTCTTGCTGGATTCAGATAGGCCTTAGATCCAAAAATCACCAGTCTACTTACAAGGAGAGGGAAATTTAGACACAGAGATTAGCACACTCACAGGGGTAAACACCTTGGAGGAGGCAGAGATTAGGTTGATATGTCTTACAAACGGACATGCCAAGGATGGATGACAACCACCGGAAGCTAAGAAGTCACAAGGGAGCTTTCCCTAGAGCCTTCAGAAAGAGCCCTGCTCAGCCACCACCTTTATCTCCAATGATTTCTGGACTCTTGAACTGGTAGAGAATAAATTTCTGTTGTTTTAAGCCACTCAGTTTGTGTAGTTTGTTATGGTAGCCCTAGAAGGCCAGTGTAACCAAGCTATTTTGTCGTTCAAATCGTTCCAGATTTGGTCATTGGGACATCTTTCAGGTTAATTCTTGTATCCCTCTGACGTGCTCTATCATATGCTGGATAAATGTTCCCTTTTCTTTATTCTCTTTTACTAAGCTTCTCCAACTTCATCACCCCTAGTATGTGTACACACATATATGCATATACACACAAACACACACTCTCTTTCTCACACACACATACATGTATATATACTTAATTTTTCCTCCAGATATTTCCTTCTTTTATTTTTAGGTAGCTAGAGTCTGAACTGTCCTCCTAGTCTCTCTCTTGTCCTCTTTCCCTTTCACCCAGGGATCTCTTAATTGACTAATAAGGAATCTTCCCATTCAGAGAGGAATGTGAGGGGAACAGTAAAATGATACTATATAAGTAGTGTGTCTTTTGGTGTCTTTTTTCCATATTGACACATGTACAGGACATAGGTCCTGTATTTGTCATTATCATTCTGATTACTAAGTATTTAATTAATATTTACTGATAGCCTTCTCACCTTCCCCAAAATACCATAAATAAAGATTAAATAGTGTAAAATTTGAAAGAAGATTTTTAAGTTATTTATTCTGAAAACAAACAGCAAAAAACATGTAGCAAAATTATGAGACACACATAAAATTAGCAAAGAAAAATCAAGCAAACTAAAATTTTCTCTTTCTATAGGACTGTTTCATCAAAGAATTCCAATCAGTGATTTATGATGGAATTTTACTAGCACAATTGTCTTATAGCAAAATGGATAGATGAAATATTTACTTCTTTGTGTATTGCTATCCAATTAAATACAACAATAGATAGATTTCATTCAATCTGTAGAAAATTAGTAAATTAAGCACCAGGGGAATAATCTACAAACTAGATTACATAAATTGACTAAAAAACCCTCCAGCCTGAGATTCTTAATGAAAAATGGAAAAGTAAGTAATTTTCCAAATTTCATCTTCCCAATACAGGAACTAAATATTATGATGGTTTTATTCATATTTCATGGACATGTCATCACTCTTTTATGACTCCTAAGAAGATTAGCATAACATTTATAAGAGACTAAAAAAATGAGGGGTGGATCTAATAAGAAACAAACTGCAAACTAAAATACAGGTTTAACTTTTCATGATTCAATGCATGTCCTATATTCGGAAGTTATTTCTTTTTTTTTTTCTGTTGTGTTTTTGTTTTTGTTTTTCTCTCAAATGGGCTCACTTACAGAGCCTTATTCTAACCCACTCTGAGGCAGGTGTCTCAGGTAAAACTATACCATTAGAAACTCAGAGAGTACTGTTTCTCTTTAATACCTTATATACGAATGGCTAAACTTGACAATAGAAGCCACTTACTCAATAGATGCACATAAGACTTCATTAAATTCTTCAGCACCTTTAGAGTTTCTTGAAAATCTAATTTGGTAATTAGTCTAACTTACCCAATTCTTAAAGTAATGTACTTATTCTGAGACTTTGTGTATAGTATAAAATAATTGCCTCAAATCTGTATTTATAATGTTATTAGTGATAAAGCGTATCTCTAAAGGATGTTTCTATAGATCATTGCATTGAAATGTGCAAAGTATGACATTTATTTGACCTGGAATCACAGGGAATCTCCCTACTATATTGTATGAATCCAACATGTTAGTAGTGTGTGTTATGGTCACCCAGTGGACCCACTGGTAACCTTGCATGCAGAGAAAAATGATGACAAATCATTTTTGAAGACACTTTAGCATCAGAAAATGAAGAAACATGAACTAGAGAAGTTGCCAGAATGAGGTAAAAGAAAATGTCTTATACATGGTATATAAATGTCTGAAAAGTTGAGGTTGTGTTTCCAGAATCTACGTAAGGATAGACACACAAATAATTAGAAAAAATAACTACATATAACTTCAAAATTATGATTCAGTCTTTGTAGCTGATGACCTAATATCATGTATAACCTAAATCCTTAAGATAACCAGAATTCACATAACCCCAAGATAAGGTGGGGCATACATACTATCTTCCCAAAATAATGAATTCCAAATGAGAAGTAGGGGAGAATCATAAAGTGTAGCATATTTGAGGTCTGTGATATATTTTGCTATTGTTTTCAATTATCCCCCACTCTTAGGAGTATATAATTCACTCCCACTCTTACTCTTCAGCTGAGCGCCGAAGAACTGATGGTTTTGAACGCTGGTTTTGGAAAAGACTCTTGAGAGTCCTATGGACTGCAAGGAGATCCAACTAGTTCATCCTAAAGGAAATCCGTCCTGAATATTCACCAGAAGGACCGATGCTGAAGCTGAAACTCCAATACTTTGGCCACCTGAGGCAAAGAACTGACTCACTGGAAAAGACCCTGATTCTGGGAAAGATTGAAAGTGGAACGAGAAGGGGACGACAGAGAATGAGTTGGTGGGATGGTATCACTGACTCAATGGACATGAGTTTGAGTGAACTCTGGGAGTTAGCAATGGACAGGGAGACCTCGTGTGCTACAGTCCATGGGGTCACAAAAAGTCGGACACAACTGAGGGACTGAACTGACTGACTGAACTCTTACCATGCCTTGCCATTAGCAGATACTGTGCTAGCCCTTGTCAGTCTCAGCCATATGACTTCCTTTTGCCAATGGATGTGATATATGCCCTCTGGGAGGAAGCTTTAACTGTCCTTCATGGTGTGGTGGGGCTGGCTTCTATCCTCTGCCAGAAGAATGGCATATCCCAGATAGTGGCTGCTCCTTCCACTGGATGCTAGCATGAAAAGATATGTGGAGTAAAGCAGAGCTAACTTGCAAACCCGAAAACAAGAAACCAAAGCTTTCATTTCCGTTGTAAGTTACTAAGATTTTGAAATTGCTTGTTAAAGCAATACTTGTCAACTAGTACAAATGTACAAGATACTTCTACACTCACTGTTGATATTTTAATCATTCAGGACCTTCCATCAAATTACTGTCCCTCTGAGTAAATATAAATTAATGAACATAGCTGTCTGTGGGCCTAATATGGTAACAACTTCTCATTTGTAACCCCGGATTTATGTTTCAGACTCCTTTGCCTTGGGTTACCAAGACTATTGAACCATTTATGACTTTATACTGTCACTGGAGGGTCCTTCCTCAAATGTGGGGCTTTTATGCTCAACTTGGTTTCGGACTTTCAATTTGAAGCTGTCTTTATTTATAGACTCTTCTGGCGGAGTAATACCACAACTGACATGTAAGTGTGTTAAACCTCTGCTCCTGCCAGGCGTGAAACCAGAATTCTACCTGGACCTGTGCTGTTTGCTTATTAAAAGTACAGGAGGGTCACTCAACTGTAAAAGAGACCATCCACCTCATCAAAATGTAACGCAGATTCCAAAGGCATTATACATCAAACTGAGGACCTCAGTATGCAACAGGCAGTTAGTAAAGGTTTCCAAGCAGAGAATGACACAATCACATTTGATTTTTAAACACGTAATTCTAGAAGCAAAATGGTGTGAAAAAGTGTAGAAAGATAACAGGGGCAGGAAAACAGGTAGTTGTCACAAATTCTGGACTTCAGGCAAGCAGGAGGTTCTAAAGGCAAACACAAATTTGGAAAAATCTGAAATGTAATGGCAACAAATAAATTCAACATGGTAAGGTCATATATTTTGCTTTAGTTAAATATATTGCACATTTGCAATATAACAAAGTGATGTGAATCAAGAGATACTATGTTGGTAAGATGGTGTTACTAATCAACAATTTGGTAGTGTGAGGCAAACCCAGTGAGAAAAAAAGAGAAATTAACTACAATCATTTAGAAAGAGAAAAATACAGAAGGAAGAGAAAGGATAACTGAAAAGTGACTAAAACTGCTGAGCAACACAGTTGCTCACAGACATACTGTGTTAAAAACTGGAAATGGCATGTTTCCTTCACTTGCAAAGGAATTTACCAAATTGACTCACTCATTATAAATGTGTTAATTGCTCAGTCATGACTGACTCTTTGCAACCCCATGGACTATCACCAGCGAGGCTCCTCTGTCCTTTAAATTCTCCAGGCAAGAATACTGGTATGGGTTGCTATTTCCTCTTCCAGGGGATCTTCCCAACCCAGGGATCGAACCCAGGTCTCCTGCATTGAGGGGAGATTCTTTACCATCTAAGCTACCAGTGTTCATCCCTATGAATTTCAATGTGGCACTCTGACTAAAATGATTATTACCAACATTTTATGACTGTTATTAAACATTAATAAATCAATCCAGTAATTCAGCCAACAGAATTAGTAGCTTTTGGAAAAGAATTGCTTTTATTTCTCCTTAGAGGTTCACAGGCCTGGAAAAGAACCAGTGTTAAAGTCTTTTAGGTTAGAGTCAAATACTTTGGGTGCAAACTTTTGTGATATGAACACTAATGAAGATCAAGGTCTTATGGATGAGTAAATAGTGAGTCAAAATGTAGAGTCCTTTTAGGCTAATAATCACAGTCAGCAAAGTTTAACATTCTGATTCGCTGCTTAAGGAAGATACTGACTCATTAATTATACAGAGCAATTCTGAATATAGTTTTCACATATTTCTTTATTCTAACTCCTTTCCCCCTAAGTGAGGAATGAACACAAAACATGGAGTTAAGAAACAAAATGTGGAGTTAAAATTCCTTTCTCATAAAAATAAAGGAAGAAGAAGAAAAGGGGAAAAAGGAAAGAAAACTTGTACTTATACGATTACATTTTAAACATACTAGTCCCAGTGTTTGGAGAAGGAAATGGCAACCCACTCCAGTGTTCTTGCCTGGAGAATCCCAGGGATGGGGGAGCCTGGTGGGCTGCCGTCAATGGGGTCACACAGAGTCGGACACGACTGAAGCGACTTAGCAGCAGCAGCAGCAGTCCCAGTGTTAAATAATCTCATTCTGAAGGTGGCCTTTTGGTGACTTAATAGTTGACATTTTCTTTCCTTTTTCTTCAAAATCAAAATGGAAATCTCATTTAACTTGGTAGGAAACAAGAGAACTCTATTTTACGCAAAATAAGGATGATATTCAGAATTATACTCTAGACACTATTTCCAATTAGCTCTTTGTTGATAATTCTGAAGCATGCCCTGAAGGAAAGAGGTAAAATTTACCACAGAAAGAATGCCTCAACTGCATGAAATGCCTGCCGTTCTCGGGGTTTCTCACAGCAGCAGCCTGGCTTGGGGCAGGACAAAATCATTTTCTGGTACAGCTGGTCAGAAAAAGTCATTTTTACCAAACCATGGTGGAAGTTACAGAAAGAAATATTGCACTACTTAGATACTGCGGTCTTTATAAAGTAATTACAATGTATATTAAGAAATGAATAAAGAGGGAGTGCATAGCTATGGCTGATTCATGTTGATGTTTGGCAGAAACCAACACAATACTGTAAAGCAATTAGCAATTATTATTACAAATAAATAAATTTAATTAAAAACAAGACAAAAGGAAATGAATAGATTTTTATAGATATATACAATGGTCATCATAGAAGATAGACAAATAACCAAATCTTCCTTTTTTAATTTCTCTCTGGTGTGTCCAAAAAGTTTTCCTTAAGAGAAAAACAGTTCTCAACTATTGTCTAAAAGAATGATAGAGAAAAATCAAATTCCCAAGTCTTGTCAGATTTTCTGTACTCTCTCACCTAATGAGTTAGGACCAAGGGATGGTGTTTTCTGTCAATCAGATCCTTAGGCAGCCTTTCTGGAGAGGCAAGCTGCCAGAGGTCAGGGTGCAAACCAGGGAAAATGAACTGCTCTACTGCAGCTACAGCTCGGATTCACAAAACTGGCTCAGTACGATCAATCAACGGTGTGCAGTGTAGAAAATACAATATTGAGAGTGGACTTGAATTCCAGCTCCTAACATAGCCAATAATGTCAGGGCCAGAAGATGAATAGATGCAAAAATTGGCTTGGGTGTTTAGAGGGGAGATTTCATGTTACATGTTCTTACCACACACACGCACGCACACACACACACACACACACAAACACAACAAAACAAATCACATTGACATGAGGAAACTTTTGGTGATGATGAATATGTTTATTACCTTGACTGTGGTGATAGTGGGTGTATTGAGGTGAGGTGAGGTGAAGTCACTCAGTCGTGTCCGACTCTTTGCGACCCCATGGACTGTAGCCTACCAGGCTCCTCCGTCCATGGGATTTAAGTCCAAATTCACTAAACTGTATATGTGCAGTTTTTGTACATCAGTTATACTTCCATAAAACTAAAAAGTAGCTTTAATCCAATTCTGGGCTGCAACTCACCAAGCTCCTCTGTCCGTGGAATTCTCCAGGCAAGAATACTGAAGTGGGTAGTCATTCCGTTCTTAAGGGGATCTTCCTGACCCTGGGATGAAAACCATGTCTCCTGCATTCCAGGCAGATTCTTTATCATCTGAATCACCAGGGAAGCCCATAAAAAAAGAACAGGAATACAGTGCTTACCACCAGTTGACACACTTCTTGTATGCAAATACAGAAGCCATACTCTGCTACTAAGTAGAGTTACCCTTTCCTGTGCAGACTTTGGGAAGAGGAATGAAAACCTCTCTCCATGATAGTGTGCTCCCCCATCCCAAATCCATATGATACATCATGCTAATAATTCTGTTATGGATATAAAAGCCACACATAAGAACAAAATTTTCAGAATAAAAGAAATAAAATCTTTCCTTTGTTCCCACACTCAGCCATTCCTAGAGCTGTTGTCCTCACTCAGTCATGTCTGGCTCTTTGCAGCCCCATGGACTGTAGCCCACCAGGCTCCTCTGTCCGTGGGATTTTCCAGGCAAGAACATTGGCGTGATTGCCGTTTCCTTCTCCAGGGGATCTTTCCGACCCAGGGATTGAACTCACATCTCCTGCATTGGCGGGCAGATTTTTACTGCTCAGCCACCAGAGAAGCCCTTGGCATCAGTAGGACTTAGCTGATTTCTAAACAGGGCCATAAGCACAGCACTGGCCTCAGTATCACAAATCTGCCTACACTTACACTTGGTCTCTAAGAATTAGCCAGCTAATCACAAGGAAAGGTGAGGAACAATAATAATAACTTGACTTAATAAAGTTTGAAGAAACCAAGTGAAAGAAAAAAGTGAAGGAAAAAATATCTGTACCATCTCTGATATAGAACACCAACACAAAGTGGATTCCGAAAACAGCTGCTATTCTTTGGCACAAAAAAAAAGAAAGCAGAGTAGCTGGGCAACAAAAACTGAACCGATTAAACCATGTTAAAAAAAAGCCATCATTGAAAATAAGTAGTAAAAATTAATGGTTTAGACAATTGGCTCACAAACTAGGAAATAAAATTGAGAAACATATAGAATGTGGAGAAGATTATTAATTTTATGAAATAGATAAAATGACAGATAATACTGAAAGATTATCACCATTTTAAAAATGTGCAATGAAATTATATCTGGGCAATGATAGATAGCAACAGTTAACATCACAAATTGAGATACCCAGAAATTGTGTATCTCATGAAGGAAGTATACAACAGCAGCTAGGAAGAATTCTTGCAGAAAACTCAAACTAAAACATGACTGAGCCTCACACTCTAATTTCCAATTTGCAGGGTACAGAGAGAACTTATAAAGATGCAGTGAAAAATAAAATCTGAGCGTGGGAAATCCTACAAAAGAAGTGGTGCAGGGTTTTCAACAAATGAACTGGAGAGAGAAAAGAAGAGACAAGATTAGGAAGACATGAGAGACATAACAACCAAATCTAAATCTAAACTGAATCTAAAGTAGATATAAACTCAGTGTTAGAATATATGAATGGTTAGCATCCGAATACTTAAAGCAAATCAGTAATACATAATGTCATGCACATAGAGAACAGACTTGTGGGCACAGTGGGGGAAGGAGAGAGTGGGACAAATTGAGAGACTAGCATTGAAACACATACCTTTCACCATGGGTGAAATAGATAGCCCGTGAGAATTTGCTGTATGATGCAGGGAGCTCAAATCAGGGGCTCTGTGACAACCTAGAGGGCGGGATGGGCTGGGAGGAGCAAGGGAGGTTCAAGATGGAGGGGACATACGTATACCTATGGCTGATTGCTATACGGCAGAAACCAACAGAATATTGTAAAGCAATTATCTTCCAATTAGAAATAAACAAGTTTTTTGAAGTGTTATTCATGTCATGTAATATCAACTTGGCATTCATGTAATTTGGAGTGAAGGAATAGTGGAGCAGGGACGAGGCAAAAGTTTTGTTTTTTTCTCTTTTGTAGGCCTGAGTTCTATTTACCTAACTCTTTTGACCTATTTCTGTTTCCCAGATCACATAAAAGTTGAAGCCACAGAGGCACAGATTTAATTGGCGTGGAGGAGGGGGGTCAAGGAGGATGAGCTGGATGAATTTTTATAGCAATGAGCTAAGCACAAAATCACTGCTTTTAAGTTGACAAACAAATGAGTTTCATGGAGTAGTGAGATACTCATTTAAATTATGAGTTCCATCCTTAGACAGACAGTACCAGATCAGCTAACTCAGATCCACATTCCATTCAGTACTGGGAGGAAAATATGGGGATATGAATCTAAAATTAATGTAGCTTTAGCATAATGTTTCAAGAATTACCTTTCACGTGATTACACATTTATTCTGGATTAGTTAATTACAGATGAAGAGGAAAACTTCTTTCCTAAGTGCATTTCTTATACTCAGGCAATTCCATGAGAGGCAGTGGAAACTGTCACAATGCCAAAGGCCTGGAAATACCTGCTCGTAAATAGAGTGTGGTCCTTGTGAATGGAAAGTCACTCAATTCAGTTCTGCAACATAGAAATACAGGACCAAAGGGAAAGTGGGAATTCAGATGCTCTGAATATATGTACTGAAAAAATAGAATTTTGTGAAAGACCTCACGGTGGGGATGCCACCAAGTCAAAATTTATAAATAACAGGATAATCTATTGATGGCTCAAGTGGAACTCTTTGCCAAAGGAGGAACTATACATAGGTGAATTGTAAGCCCTGCCATGTGCTAAACACATCATGCCAAAATGTACCTTCTGTTGGCAGAGTCCTCCCAGGTGAGTTTCTTTAATTTCTTTGAATGTTAACTCATAAGTATAATGTAATCTAACTCATGATCTTCTTATTCCAGAAGTGCTGAGTGGATGACTATGTCTAATTCTGAGGTTTAACATTTAGAAGCAGATTAGATTACAGATATAATCCTATTCTTCCAGGAAGACTGTCAAGATGATATTCTGATTGCCATCTCTACCTTTCTCCTTGCATTATTTCTCAATTGGCCTACAAATATGGCAGGGAATGTAGAGCTATCTCCTCAAATGCTAACCTATGTGAAGACAAAGATTTCCTCATTGAAGTACACTTTTACATAATTGACTAGGCCAAAATACACGGTTCCTAACAGGACCATTAACAGCCTTGTTCAGAAATCATTCAAGAAATGTATTCTTCAGAGGGAATGCTGTGCTAGAAAATAACTAGTAAAACCAATAAAAGAAATCAAAGATAAACAATAAGGAGAATTAGAGGATGTTCAGTTTGTAATAAAGCCGCATCCATTACACAAATATTTATTGATAACTTGCCATGCCAGGCAAACAGGAATCAGTGTTGAACAGACATATGGGTATTTGATCCCATAGAGTTAAAATTCTAGCTAAAACAGAAGTGTGTATACATATATATATCTCACCAAGAAAGGAAAATGCTGTATTCTTGTATATCTCTGAACTGAGAAACAAACCATAATCAAACTAGCTGGAATAAACAGTAATATGTTAAAGGAACAGAGGGAGGAATTGCTCTTCGTCTTACTGAGAATACATGATATTTCAGTTCTGAAACTTTCTGCAGAGCAATTCCAGTGTTCTTTTCCTCCTTCTTTTTCCAGATTATCTCTATTTCAAAATATGTGTGGTAGACAATGAGTGTTCCAGCCTTGGTTCTTAGCACCAGCACCCAAAAGAGACTAACCATTAACTTGGAACCATAATTCCCAGTTGACCCACAGGAAAATCACCTTTAACCAATGTTAGCGGTCCACTACACAATCAATCAGCAGTGGGTGGGGGACGGGGGAGGAGAATCCCATGATATTAACATGACAGTTAGCTCCCCTTGGCAGACTTTGCTGCTTGCCTTTGCATATAATTTTTGTCTGGAGCAACAATGATTTTGTAGGGGGCACAATGTTCCTAGATAAATACAACATTCTTTAACCTCTCTTGTGGATAAAAATATCACTTGACAAAGTTCTGGCACAATGAAATATGAGTTTTCCAGCGAAGCTTGGAAAATAGCTTCTAAAGGGAAAGATTTAGAAGGCCTTGTAATATTCCTTTTGCTCAGAATTCAGATACAAGGCTGGTGGTATCTCGCCATCTCACAAACAGGGAGTGCTAAGGCCAATGACAAAAGATTATGCCAAACTCAGCTGAGTGAAGAACGTGAAAGAGAAAAAGTCCTTCATATCCTGGAAAAGCCACCAGAAGGGGCCTGGAGTTCTGGTCTTCAGAATATGGTAATGTGACAAAAATAAACTTTGTTTACTTATGCCACTGTGAACTGAGTCTTCGGCTACACGCAGCCAAATGACTTCCCTGGTGCCCTTTTGTGATCAGTCTGTGATGCCTGCCTATTTCAGGGAAGTAGATTTAACCAATCCAAGAAAACTCGCTTTTAATAACTAGTGGGAGGAGCAACAGTAATCAAAATACAAAAAGAAAAAAGAAGAATGTCAAATATATAGATAAAATCAGTGAAAAATTAAAAGAGAGCAGGAGAGGCATTGTGCAGAAGCATAGTATTTTTTAAAATGGAAATATAACTGATTCACAATATTGTGTCAGCTTCAAGTGTATGGCAAAGTGATTCAGTTATACATATTCTTTTCAGAGATTTTCCATTATAGGTTATTACAAGACATCGACTACAGCGTCCTGTCCTATACAGTAAATCTCTGTTACTTGTCTATTTTACCAGTAGTGGTTTGTGCCTGTTAATCCCATACTCCTAATTTATTCCTCCTCTTCTTCCATTCCGCTTTAGGAACCCTAAATTTGTTTTGTGTGTGTGTTTAAGTCTGTTGCTGTTTATATATAGATTCATTTGTATTACTTTCTAGATCCCACATATAAATGATACCATGTTTCTCCTTCTGTCTGATTTTTGATGACAATATCCATTCTGATCAATATGAGGTGATACCTCATTGTGGTTTTGATTTGTATTTCTCTATTAATTAGCAATGTGGAGCATCTTTTCATCTGCCTTTTGCCCATCTGTATGTCTTCTATGAAGAAGTGTCTGTCTTGGTCTTCTGCTTATTTTTTTTCGACTGGGTTGTTTTCTTTTATTTGATATTGAGTTCTATGAGCTGTTTTTTATATTCTCCTTGTTAACTTACCTTGTCAGTTGCATATTTTGAAAATACTTTCTCCTATTCCATCGGTTGCCTTGTGATTTTGTTGATGGTTTCCTTTGCTGTGTGAAGCTCTTAAGTTTGATTAGGTCCCATTTGTTTATATTTGCTCTTATTTCCTTTGCCTTTGGAGAATGATCTAAGAAAATATTGCCACGATTTATGTCCAAGAATGTTTTGCCATGTTCTCTTCTAAGAGTTTTATGTTATCATGTCTTATATTTAGGTCTTTGAAATATTTTGAGTTTATATTTGTATGTTTTATGAGAGAGTGTTCTAATTTAATAAATTTACATGTAGCTGTCCAGCTAGTAAAGTATTCTTTACATGCAATGGATGTTAAGATCAATATACATAATTGTGGAATAAGGATATTCATGCAATGCTTCAGTCAAGATAATGTAAACATCAAAAGGAATCATAAGTTAAGTCTAACTAATAAAAATATGCAATAATGACAAACAACAATACTTATATAAAGATAAATGGAAATAAAA